>JAECUM010024269.1:0-50874 GCA_016617855.1 Megalonaias nervosa
TATTCTTTCCACGTTTCTAGAGGATAATACGTGTTTAAAGTGGAGGACGTGTATTTTATCATACTTAAGGTAGTAGTGCATCACACATTTTATCATACTTAAGGTAGTAGTGTATCACACATTTTATCATACTTAAGGTAGTAGTGCATCACACATTTTGATACTTTGTTTTTCGTCTTAAAATTACGTAATCTATGATACCTTTCAAATCTTGTAATCTATGGTACCCTTGAAATTATGTAATATATGGTACCCTTGAAATAACGCAATAAATGGTACACTTTAGATCATGTTAACCAAGGTACCCTTAAAACTGTGTAATCTATGACAACCTTGAACTTGTATAACATATAGTACCCTTTAATTTTTTTTTTAAATTATGTAATCTATGGTCCCTTGAAATAATGTAATCTATGGCTCCCTTGAAGTAATGCAATCAATGGTACCCTTGAACTTATGTAATCAATGGTACTCTTGAAATTATGTAATCTATGGTACCCTTGAACTTATGTAATCTATGGTACCCTTGAAATAGTGTGAACACAGTAACACATACCACTGCATCACTATGATATTTAAATGAAGGACTGAAATGAGGAAAGAGGACAAGATTGAAATGTCACCTTTCTCAGATCTTGTGTGTCAGTATTGTGGTGATGTTTTCCGTCCTGAATATAATTTTCTCCTTCCTTGCTTGGGAGCCTTCTAGTCTACAATTAATACAACAAATGTTAATATATGTAATTGTGTCATATTTTACTGGGCGCTACTATGACAACAATTAATGCTAAATATTTCAAAACACTTCTTTGCGTCATCTTTACCTGGGCACCTCAATGTCTATAATAAATATAGTAGACTTCAATACCCTTATGTTTCTTTTGATTTATTGATACATATATAGATAAATCAGCCCATTCCTTTCATTCCACCCAATAGGCGGTATTGATATAGTGGTAGAGATCAAACCAAAGAAGGCTAGACAAATACGAACGGTCATGATCAAAGTCAACGGTCTAAAGTGTTTCATTCCAACTACAAACTGTGTGAGATGATTTTCCAGACATAACATTGGAACGGACGCATTGAAACGCAGGTTTTCAAAATTACTAACTTGTTTCTATTAAACCGCTTGAAAGAAAATAAATTAAGGATATTCTACTGGACACATATATGAGCAAAGGAAATCGATCCATAAAATCCACTCCCCTATATTTACTACCCAATCCAAAATTGTAACTTTATCCTTTCATGCATTTCTGTCGGTGACTACATACGGGTTACTCGGACATCATCCTTAATCTTGTGATCCAAATTTAAATTTCTGAAAATTTCCATTGGCTGAAATAAAGCTAAAAACGAATCAGGAATTACATGTAATAATGCTTTAGGTACACCTGTTTCTCCATGAAACAAAAGCCTTCTTCAAACGTGTAAGAGCTTTACAGGTAAATTAGGACTGAAGTACCCTTAAACTTAATGAATGCTGAGTTCTAATTGATTAATACCATAAATGACGTTGACGATACAGTAATGAGTACTGACGTTTCCACTTACTTCCGATATTGATGTTTTGTCCGAATCTTGTTTAGGCTGAATTTCATTCGGCTCCACTGGAAGCTCTAGAATGCATTTTGAAACTTCCTCCGTACTCGACACCTTTCCTCGAGTCTGTCTGCTGCGGACAATGTAGCTATCACTCATCTCCAGCATCCGCTTCTCTACTGGCTTTGAATCTTCTTTAAAATCCGAGACTGTGTCTTTCTTAAGATTTAGAAAGGTAGCCTTGCTGGCACAATCATGGTCAAGGCAGTTTGTAAACTCATGTTTTTCATTGACCGTCTTACCCTCAATACGGGCATCGCAGTCGCTTTCACTGCATTTCCAGCCATTATCTGCAATGGAATAGTTGTCATATCCATGAAATGCGAGGCAAACCATTTGTCCTAAGTGAAAACTCGTCTTTTATCTTTATTAATATCATCAAAAAAATTTAACGTCTACATATGCATTCTAACATAAAACCCGCTCGTGTGGCTTTGATAACGCAAGGAGAAAAGAGTTATTTTTCTTGTACAATAATACCTGGTTTGGAGGCACGTATCACCCAATAGTAACGGCCAGTAAAATAAAATATTCATTCTGTAATATGTTGGCTGCATGTGCCATTGGATATTTGTGCAAGACTAAACTATCACTTGGATGCAAGTCGGCGCAGTAATTTACAGAAAAACGTGTACATTTTGTTCGCCGAAAATTTCTCTGCAAAAAGGAAACTCTGATCTACTTGAACTGATTTGGCTATTTCTGACAATGGATTAACTGTAGGTGTTTTGTATATCTATATCTTTGTTAATATTTTCATAATAATAGTTATTGTCAGGCTTATTTAGTTGATGACAATTGTAGTTCTAAAAATATTATGGTCGTAGTCTGTACTATTAGATGAGTCATGTATTGTACGTACGATGTTTTATGCATGGCTTTCAAGGTTAAGTCGTACTTATAGGTGCAAGTAAACATCACATGACCCAACAAAGACCAGAGTGCTTGGAATGGAGGGCATGGGTTCCTAAAAAGAGCAAAATGACATATTTCCTATTAGCTAGAATAAACCACGTGACCCTTATTGACTGAAAAATTATTCCGAAATACCACATGATTCATTCAAAAGGTTTGTATTCCATTATTGTTATGGCGTGTTAGTTTAATATATAGAATGATTATTACGCTGAATCATTATTCTTAATAGTATTACTGGTCTTGTAAGAGTTACATGAGGAATGACTCATTTAATTTTAATCATTCGTTGGAATTACAATTCTGTAACATTCATTCAAGGACTATTTTGGATGTGTAATAACTGAATGGATTTACTGTGTGTGAAACATTCAATGACATCTGAATTAATAGCTCTATTAAAATTATTGTACATTCATTTAAAGGACAGTTGAATTATTCTCTGTATAGGAATTACCAGAGTTATTATAATCTATTGTTGGTTCCTTTAGAGTGTTGTTGTTGTTGTAGGGTTTAACGCCATTATTCAGCACAAGATAGGCTATACATGGCGGCCGGTATAAAGTTTGGAGGAAGAACCCATGAAAACCTAGGAAAGAACCACCTACCCACAAGGAGCTATTGGCAAGCTTTCTCACATAACCACATTAGCGGAATCCGAGACTCGAACCCACGCAGACAGAGGTGAGACAACAGTGATCCTTAACGGTGCGCGCTTTAGACCACTCGGCCACTCGGCCCCCCTCCCTTTAGAGTGTATTTTGATTACTTGGAACTGTTGCAAATGATAGAACCTTTATGAATTTAGGGATTCATTCACCATACTGTAAGTTACGTTTTAATTCTTTTTCACTTTGTAATTTAGGAAAGTAAATTAATATTACATATATATTACACAACATTTCCTTGTTATCGCTCTTTCTTGTTACGTAGTTCAACATACTTAACTTGACTTGGGGATTATGTCATGTTGCTAAAGAGAAAACATGTATTTATTTATTGAAATTGATACGTCTTTTCAAGTCTGTATTTTCTGACCACATACTATGTAAAGGACAAAATGTATCACTGTCAAAATGATTTTCTGACAAGTTACAAAGAATGTGCCTTTTATTCAAAAATCGTAAATTAACTGATTAAGATTGTATTATTAGTTAATGGTATTGTATAAAAATGAGTATTTTTAGCAGTTATGCAACCTGCCATATTCCATTTCAACCTGAACCAGAACGGTAAGCTCAGTGTGGCATGGAATCAGTCAGGTTGAAATAATTCCGCCCATCCAGCCAAATACAGACTCGTATTGAAACCAATCGTTCTAAGTAAACGCGATTGCATGATGGAACGATGACAAAGACACGATGGAACTATTGCGACGACAAAATGGAACGATAGGTTAAGCAGTACACCACTCCATGCTGTCATGCTAAGCATGGGATTCATTTGTTCGATTCCATAAGAACGGAAGTCGACTTCCTCACCGCTCACGTTACTGGGATATAAAAGTGAACGTGTATATATCTGGTCCTATTTTATTATCACAAAATTGTTATATCTAGATTATATTTAAGGATCGGGTAATAATTCTACTTTTACTGGATAGCCTGATCTGCAGAAAATACCTAGTGAACCATCTATAATAGCACCATTCTGGAGCCTTTACGAGAGAGAGAGAGAGAGAGAGAGAGAGACAGAGAGAGATGTTAATATGTTCATCCGTAATTCGACATGACCATTCAGGTAAAATAATCACATCAATACAAGTAGACTACATAAGCTCTTTTTAACTTCGTCTTTGTGTTTCAAAGCTATATTTCCACAATACCTCATCATATAAGTGTACCCTAAATCAACGTTTTTTACAGTTTAGAATTCTGGTTTTATTCATTTGCGACTTTATCTGTTATACAACATGAACACATTTAATGTCCGCGGAAAAATACAACTCGTCGCGACTAGGTACTTTGTATGGAAAATATAATTCATTGAAACTTGTCGTAATTAGCTAGTATCTAAGGACAATATTACCTGCCGTGATTAGGTAGTATCTGGGGGAATATATAGCCCGTCGTGACCAGGTAGTATTTATGGAAGATGTAACCGGTCGTAATTAAGTAGTACATAGGGAAACTATAGCCCGTCGTGTAAAGGTAGTATTCAGGGAAATTATAGACCGCCGTAACTAGGTGGTATCCAGTGAAAATATGACCCGTCGTGACTAGATTGAATCTAGCGAAAATACGGCCGGTGGTGACAAGGTAGTATCTAGCTAAAATAAAACCCGTCGTGACAAGGTAGTATCCAGGGAAAATATAGCCCGTCGTGACGATGTAGTATCTAGGGAAAATATAATCCGTCGTGACTAGGTAGTATTGATGGAAAAGTTAACACAACGTGACTAGGTAGTATCCAAGAAAAATATAACCCGTCGTGACGATGTAGCATCCAGGGAAATATAGCTAGTCTCGATGATGTAGTATCTAGGGAAAATATAACCTGTCGTGACTAGGTAGTATCAAGAGAAAATACGGCCTGTCGTGACTAAGTTGCATGTAGCGAAAATAAAACCCGTCGTGACAAGGTAGTGTCCAGGGAAAATCGTGACAAGGTAGTATCCAGGGAAAATATAGCCCGTCGCGACGATGTAGTATCTAGTTAAAATATAATGCATCATGACTAGATAGTATCTAGGGAATAATCCATCGGGACTAGGTAGTATCTAGGGAAACAATACTCCATCTGGACTAGATAGTATCTAGGGAAACAATAATCCATCGGGACTAGGTAGTATCTATGGAAACAATCCATCGTGACTAGGTAGTATCTAGGGAAACAATAATCCATCGGGACTAGTAGTATCTAGGGAAACAATAATCCATCGGGACTAGGTAGTATCTACGGAACAATAATCCATCGTGACTAGGTAGTATCTAGGGAAACAATAATCCGTCGGGACTAGGAAGTAGCCAGGGCAAATATAACCCGTTGTAACTAGGTAGTATCCAGGGAAAATACTGCCCGAGATCATTATGTAGTATCTTAGAAAGAAAGTATCTCATTCCATAATGCCTTTCAATACAGATATTGCTCATATACTTATAAATTAATGATCATAATGAAAAAGGACTTGTAATTTATTATTCCTGAGATCACGATCTCATTAAAGTATTTACTGAATCGTAAAATGTACACAGTCTCTGAAACCAGTCATATTTTCAGTAATTAATCGTACCATTTGAAGACGCTCGATTCGTGCTAATAAGAACAGCAAACAATAGAATAAACTGTTTATCGTCACGAGATTAAAACTATACAATTATCAAACGTTTGCATGTTATGACTCTTTGAATGGATAGTGTCTTATTTATCCAATGCAGAGGATGCCGCCACATTTGTTAGCTCTTCATCTGTGGAACCAGCAGTAGTCAGTATTGTGACTTGACGAAGTCCATTCAGGTCTTGTGACAAGTTTTAAGTTGACTGAAAAGTAACTCAGATTTATGGTACAGTTTGGAGTTTTAGAGTGTGGGGGCAATTTGGATATAATTGTTGTAGGCAAGACTGCAGACGCGAACGTCTAAAAAAACTAGTCCATATATTTCAAAAGACGCAGTAGTTTTACATAAAATCTTGGACAAAACTTCCATTCACTTGATACATGTATTCGAAGCACAAATGCAGATTAGAGTTCATTTTCCTTTAGCGAAACTCGTATCGTTTTAGACGTAAAATGGTCGAAGGTCAAGGTCAACATGAATAAAAAAAATCCCTTGATTTCGAACAAGAACGTCAGTTCTAAAACATATTGCTTGAAGAGACTTGGTAGACAGGTAGAATTTTTCGCATTGAGAAAAAACACATACTTGGTTGTCCATTCTCTAGGGTCAAGTATGCCCTCTAGCGCCGACATACTTAACCACTAATTATCTTTCAGGCGTATAATGTACAATCTACTGTACTATTCTTAAACTGATATTTTACACATACACACACACACACGCGGGCGCGCTTTTCCTTTTCTGTGCTCGAGGAGGAACGGAGATTATCGTAATACTTCGTCACCACATTAGTTTCATTTTGAATGTATCCCACCAAGCTTACAGCACTATTGTAAAAAGATTGACGGAAAAAGATAAATATATTTGTGTTATTTTACAACATAATTTAAAATAATTAAATAGGACGTTGGTTTATTTAGAATTAGCTTTAAAATATTGTTTGCTTTTACTTGCCCATCTTTAAAAAAAATAAATGGAACGTGACCACAGTAAAACTCTCTCTCTCTCTCTCTCTCTCTCTCTCTCTCTCTCTCGACCTCGACCTCGACTTTAAGCTACTTAACCGAGTATTGCTTCCGCGTATTAGAATAAAGTGCTGGTCAACCTTTGACTTACGAATTCGGGTGGATGTATCACTGAATCACACAACGAAATATCGTGATGGATGTGCCATAGCCATTAATCATATAACGACAAGCATGGTGGATGTATCATAGCCACTGAATCACATAACAACAAACATGATGGATAAATATGTCCAGTGTTTACAATTACCTGCACAAAATTTAGCACGAATCAAGTTTTGGGAACGGAACAATGTGCATATGAACGTTTAATTCGTTTCAGAGACTTCGTACATTTTAAAATTTGGAAATATTTCATAGTGACATGGTGAATTATCATAAGATGTAATTATTATTCGCTTAAGTTTTACTTTCTTGAATATCAGCACATTTAGATTTGTATAAATGTAAAATCTCGACTTCGACGTGTATATGCGTTTTGAAATGCAATAGACAGATGGCGAAGGAGTGTTCTGTCTAATCGTTCCATTGCTGCCGCTCTATCGCGTCATCGCTATTGCTGCATCGCATCATCGCAATATCACGTCATTGCCATCGGTTTTTGGGAGATGGAGCGATTGACCCCAATATAATTCCGTAGCTAAATTACCTTGTAACTACTTTATTGCCATATTTAGAAAATACTCTGAATAAAAGGGATGTATAAACAGAGTTTAACATTATTTCAGTGACTTGAGGCGATGCAAGCGTCTGGATTGAATTGATACCGATCTAAAATTAGTTACACAAATACCAAATATAGAGCATCTGCAACAGTCTGGTCTCGTTGATGAGACACAAATCATGTATAAGCACTCCCCGATTAAAAATAAATTGAAGATTTTAGTGCTATTTAATATGGAGTAACTAGAGCTGTTCAAACCTTTTCAGAACTCTGGCCTTTGCTTATCGGAGTTTTCTCTGAACTTTCGCGGGTTGTGTTAAATATTTGGATAACTATGTTGAGATGAAGAAAGTCCGTGCGTAAAGCAACTGTCCTACGCCGTTTCCACGTGGTTTCAGCGAGTTCCATCTTTTTATTGAGTATGCGCTCTGACCTACCACTGCACAATAACTGTCTAAATATCTAACAATGGGTGCGAATGGTCAGGGAAAAGTCCGTTAGCCATCGCCAAGAGAAACTATACAGCTTTAGGTATTCGTTCGACAATCCGACACGAAGAAACTTCGAATTTCGAATTTCAAGAAGTCGGCAATTGCTAATTCTATTTGGATGGAAGATATCATCCTTTTTTATACATCTATTGCATCGCTTTCTTTAAAAGCAGAATAAATATTTATTAATTTATTTATATAATTATTTTGGGGGTTGCTAAAGAGGGCGGTGGTGGAACAGTCAATACACCGGGTTCAGAAGCAGCCCATCTCAGAATCGACCACCTATCAGTCAACGGATATTTGTCTAAACATCGAAACTTTAAATTAGTAGTGCAGCTGTACTGTTATTTCCGTCAAAGCCATATTATGTCCGACGAAAACACATCTTACAACAGTTCAGTCTTTTAGCTTAAAGAGAATTCAGTACTTAACACACAACATGACCTCTGTTCCGTCATTCTGCTTAAAGAGAAATGACTACATAACATGAAACATGGCCTATGTTCCATCATTTTGCTTAATGAGACATCACTACATAACATACAGCTCTGCCTCAGTTCCATCATTCTGCTTAGAGCGAACTCACTACCTAATAAACAACACTGCCTCGGTTCCATCATTCTGATTATAAAGAATTCATTTCATAACATACAACATTGCCTCTCTTCCGTCATTCTACTTAAAGAGAACTTGCAACGTAATGTACAATACGACCTCTGTTCCATCATTCTGCTTAAAGAGAATTCAGTAGGGACACACGCCATGGCCTCTTACTTCTTTCTTCTTACCAAGAATTCACTACATAACATACAACATGGCCTCTGTTCCATCATTCTGCTTAACGAGAAATCCGTAACTAACATGCAATATTTCCGCCATTCCATACTGGGAGGGGGAATAAAGTCACTATGGAAACTCCTTTGATGTTTTCTTTGGTTGTCTGAGCTACTTACCACCACTGAATCCCTTTATCCTAACCTCCACTTCGAACTGACTGTTTTCTGATGGATGACATCTTCCTGATAATACCGTCACATTTGAAATGCTATCAATATGATCCTCTCCTTCATCATGTGAATTGGATAGCCAACAATGACCGCCATACGACTTCCAATAATTCTGTTGAAGTATAGATAAGAATAACATTGGTAATGGGAATACAACATGTGGCGTGAAGTGTAACATGCGCGAAATACTCTTATGGACGAGTGCAGACCACATGGTTGACTCGTTTACCAAATCACGTTGTCAAATTATGTGGAGCGGAAGGTGTGGGCACATTTCATGCCTAAAAAGCACGGAGAATCCTTGAAATCTAGCCCATCAAGAAATACCTTTGTCAAATATGACAGCAAAGGAGAACGAGCATGAACCAAGTAAATTTAATAAAAAGTGTGCGTGTGCGTGTTATAGGTGATGCAAAACTTAATTAACGGCGTTGGTCGGTAAAAGCAAATTATTAAGTAAATACTCCATATAAGGTAGAGCTGTACACGCCATCGTAAAATTTACATATATTTTGTAATCAGTTTAAGATTGCATTTAACAAGTTCTGCAAAACCGATCTTAAAAATGTGAATGGAAGGTACTCGAAAAGTTCATAAAGACTTGGCACAAGCACAAAACTGATGACCTCCTTAACAAATGTACAAGGACCGTATTATGCTTGATGCATGCGAATTAATTAGTTATCTTAATAGAAGACCATGGCAAACATGTTAGACAAATGTTCATTTAGAAATTTTAGGTTTACTTTGTAGTACTCCCAACGCCCAGCTCAAAACATTCCAACTCCTATGTTTATCGTTTCCGAGGTTTGTTGTTAAAAGCACGAAATGGTACCTGAAAGAATCTGCCTTTGCTGTTAACATCATTGTTCTCTGATGAAGGCGAGAATAAACTGCCATAGAACCCAGAGTTTGTTCTTTTAACCAATCCTGATGCCACGGGGTCAAAAAGGTAAAGAACGTGCGTAACTCTTGTTCCTTTTCTTCTATGATCGGGTTCAAAAATGTTATGCTCTGGCTTCTTAGAAAAACAAAAAGGAAAAAAAATATGTAAAAACTTTTAAATGGCTAGCAAAAAGAAGTATGCAATGTTCACGTCAGACGTACGTATTAAGATCACTGAAATGGTCCACGATGTTTGAAAGAATACAACATTGCCCGATCATTACGTTCACGTAAACCATGACGTGAAGCTCTGTTTAATCAATCATATAAAGAGTTAATTTCCCATATTATGCACACCCTGCAAACCAATGTACTAGTTTCATTTTACTCCATTATATATTAATACCGACATGACAGTCATATGACTAGCTTCATTTTATTCCGATAGATACTCATTCCGACAAGACAGTCATATGATTTATTTCATTATACTAGCTTCATTTGCTCATTAGATAATAATACTGACATCACTGTCATTTTAACTAGTTTAATTTTACTCTAACATCTTTTTATACTGACATGACTGTCACATGACTAGCATCATTAGATATTAATTCTGACATGATCGTCACATGACTAGTTCGTTTTACTCCAATAGATATTAATTCGGACATGACTGTCACATGGCTAACATCCTTTTACTCCATTAGATATTAATTCTGACATGACTGCCATATCATCAAATTAATAGCTCCATTTTTACAAAGAGAATTGACAATCTTGATGTATATGTCTTTTAAATGTTTATGACGTGGTGAGACTTTGAGCAAAAGAAGAACTCTAAATGCAGTCTTTGATTCAAATTGTCACAGACAATTAGCATTTTCGTCTCAATAGTAAACATTGCTCGTAACGAAGAAACGTTTTCTTTTCTTCTTGTTGATGTTTGTTAAAAAGAAAGACAATCACTCTTGAAGTTCCGTTTGCTTGTTTCTGTTTCGGTTTTGAAAAACACTACCATAAAGAGACACTCTTACCGATTTATATACTCTGTACGCTTGATTTGTTTTAGGTCTTTGCGATTCTTTTCCTATGAGTGTTTGGTCTTCTTGAATGCCGTCTTCTCGAAGCATTTTGTTTTCTCCTATAGCCACCGTTGTATTTTTCGGTTTGAATTCCTGTATACCTTCCGTTGCATTTTCTTCCACTTGTTTACATGCGCACAAAGACTCCGGGCAATATTTTGTGGGGCCTAAACAATTCTGTGTGCACCATGCAACCATACTCGATACATGCTTCCAAACCCCAACACCATTACATATCGTACTTTCCAATGGGCTCCTGTCAGTCTTTTCCAAGTAAATACCAGACTGCAAAGTGTTTGTTCTCATCGCAATGTTTGTCTCAAAGGCAGCATCTGCCTGCCAGAGATTTGTGTCATTTTCCGTTAGACAACTGGGCAAGATGGCGATATCGGCACAGTTGTAAAACTGTTCTTGATGGCCGCGTCCAATACCACATCCGGACTCATCGCAGCCCCAATTGTTCTCTGGAAAGATCATGCGAAAATATACCAAAACGAACACTTACATGAATAGTATCAAATCTTTCCTGTAGCGTATGCACATCGAAAACTACTAAGCTACTTTATTGGAATCAGAACACGGATTCAATGCTTAAAACACGTATGACTACATTAACTTATGCTTTTAAATATTTCCTTCATTTGCTGCATTTTTGAACATTCCTGCAGATCAATTTAAGTTTCAGATACACTGCAAATATTTTATGTATGTGATGAACTGATGTGGTGGATATAACATGTGAAACTAATGTGGTGGATATAACATGTAAAACTAATGTGGTGGATACAACATGTCAAAATATCAGAATAGTATATACTGCATTTCCTAAAAATAGTTATTACTGAATGAACCACCTTAAATTTGACTGTACGTCACCTTTCCAAACGGGTCCAATCACACCTTTTTTCTTTGACATCCTATAGAAAAACCATAAAACCGATTTCAACAAATATTTTATTTTTTGTTTACGCTTTACTTCTGTTTTTATTGACACAATAATTATACTTCACTGGTTAACAAATCTCCAGGAAAATTACAGACCAAACAAGGACGATTTCCTTATAGAACGCATTATGATTCCATTGACTCAATGAGAGAAATGATAATTTGAAGCTCATTGACTCAATGTAATTTTACCTAGAAGGCCATTGATTCAATCAGTGTAATTTTACCTAGAAGAGATGCCAAGTGTTGTGCATATTTAACAAATCTGCTTTTTCTTTATTTTTAGCAGCAGAGAGGCGTAAGTGTGAAGTTTAGTTGCAATTGCTTCAATGTGGTTAGCTTCAGTGTTCAATTTGTCTATGAAGAGGCTCGTGTGATGTATTTGGTTACAAATACAAGGTCCAACCACGTTTGATGCCATTGGTTACAAATACAAGGTCCAACCACGTTTGATGCCATTGGTTACAAATACAAGGTCCAACCACGTTTGATGAAATTGATTACAAATACAAGGTCCAACCACGTTTGATGAGATTGATTACAAATATAAGGTCCATCCACGTTTGATGCCATTGGTTACAAATACAAGGTCCAACCACGTTTGATGCCATTGGTCGTAAATACAAGGTCCAACCAAGAGTTATAAAAATTGGTTACAAATGCAAGGTCCACACATGTGTGATACTATTGGTTACAAACATAAGGTCCAACCACGTTTGATGCCATTGGTTACTAATGTAAGGTCCAAACACAAATACTCACTTGCCATACTTATTCATCGCAGAAAAAGACTGGTTTGATACATCCTAGCCCGAGAGTATACAATTTTACAAACAAATTATTTTTTTGAAAGACAAATATTATTCAATTCCGGTATATGTAAAAATATCTATTTTTAAATGATATAATATCACAATACGTGGCTTAAAACCTCCAACGTTTGTTGTTTTGTATGTAATATGCCTTCCCAACCCAGTTTAAAATGGTACTTCATATCTTTCAATAAACTTATCCAGAGAACGTACATCACTTATTTACATTAAAGTTGAAATATAATCGGTCTGAGATCTATGGAAGGTATCTGGAAAAATAAATCTGCACAGATATTAGTTACTTTAACATTGTTATATGCAGCGGAGTGCCATAAACCCAGACGTAATTGGACATTCAATTGTCACATACACCTTGAAATCAAACGGAATGCCATAGACCCACGCATAATTTGACATTCAATTGTCATATAGTTCTAGGAATCAAACGGAGTGTCATAAACCCACACATAATCTGACATTCAATTGTCATATACACATTGGAATCAAACGGAATGCCATAGACCCACGCATAATTTGACATTCAATTGTCATATAGTTCTAGGAATCAAACGGAGTGTCATAAACCCACACATAATCTGACATTCAATTGTCATATACACCTTGGAATCAAACAGAATGACATAGACCCACGCATAATTTGACATTCAATTGTCATATAGTTCTAGGAATCAAACGGAGTGCAATAAACCCAGAAAAAATGTATACTTCAATTGTCATGTACACCTTGGAATCAATGGAGTGCCATAAATCCACACAGAATTTGTCATTTAATTGCCAGAAGATATTTTTACACAGTTGAGAACGTTGAATTTTAGAATCTAATGTCTTCATAGCCATAAATATTCTTCACCATTCACCAGACCAAGATCCTCACCGTATGCCTTATATATATATATATATATATATATATATATATATATATATATATATATATATATATATATATATATATATATATGTCATCTTGAATATACAAATCAAGCACTGTTTCATACCAAATGGACCAGAATGTTCTCAGTTCAGACTTTTTGTCATGACTGAGAAACAATTAATACAGTTATAGTGAAAACTCCAGGAATCACAACTATAATTCCGTCAAACTAGTTAATTCCAGTTATGTTGACAATCTTGGAACCACTACAATGATCCTATCAAACTAATTAATTTCATTTAGAGTGACAAATCCTGAAATCGTTACTATGATCCCTTAAACCAGTTATAGCGACAAATCTTCGAATCACTGCAACGATCCCATCAAACTAATTAATCCAGTTATAGTGACAAATCCTGGAATCATTACAATGATCCCATCAAATTGGAAGAACAGAACCACGTGTCCTGTGAAAACTGTAGTTGTACTCTAATGTAAATAAAATATGCTTGATTAACAACATTGCAATCACGTTTTGACTGTATCCAACTGAAGTTCAAGGACCTTAAAAGCTTTGGATATTAGATGTATTAAAAAGACGTATATCCATTCTAAATTTAATGTTTCCAACCTTTTCAACAGAAAAGTTCGTATTTTTCAGCTTTTGCATGCTTCAAAATATACACAAAATTATTTCTTTATTTGCTTTTTTATTTTACGTACATTCATAATTTAATTAGTTATGAATGCATCAAGGATGTCTAATTATCAAACAAATGTGTTTACTAAAGCTTATACTACTCACGATATTCCTACTTTAATTTAGTTCCTAGTACATTTTCATCACTGTTCTATATTTGTATCGCCTCCAGTGCATACGTTATAAGTTAAGAATCAACAAAACTATCCGATTTATGTTAGACTTTAACTTGAACACAGCATATAGAAAATCAGAATATATTAAGATGAAATTTATAACAACAGCTGCATCTTGAATGAGCTGATTGTAATTTTCAATGCATGTGACTTTACCGAAACCAAACGAAGCCCACCTGTTTCTTTTATCCTTATGCTTCAAAACAAAGAGGCTTAACTTGTTAACTATATTGTTTTTGTTTAGCCTTTAATGCTGCGTCATGTTCAATTTAAGAAGCATTCTTCACTTGTTACCAAATGTCCAGAAAAATCGAAGAAACAAATATAGATTTCCTTAGGGAATACAATAGGAACAGGGACTCAATTTCTGTGGAACTCACATTTTACTTACCACGAGAGAAAAACCAAATACCAAAGAAAACAAAAACAAAACAAGTTCAACATTATTCTAAATCTAACATATAGACGGACTGATTCATAGATATGCACGTGGACTCTAGAGTGGTCACTCCGTCCAGCTTCCGATAAAGTAGTCTGGCTGGATATTTACATGGACTGCAGAGTGATCGCTACGTCTAGCTACTGCTAAGCCAACCTGGATGGATATTTACATGGACTCCAGAGTGATCGCTACGTCTAGCTACTGCTAAGCCAACCTGGATGGATATTTACATGGATTCCAGAGTGATCGCTACGTCTAGCTACTGCTAAGCCAACCTGGATGGATATTTACATGGATTCCAGAGTGATCGCTACGTCTAGCTACTGCTAAGCCAACCTGGATGGATATTTACATGGATTCCAGAGTGATCGCTACGTCTAGCTACTGCTAAGCCAACCTGGATGGATATTTACATGGATTCCAGAGTGAATCGCTACGTCTAGCTACTGCTAAGGCAATCTGATTGATATGTATGTGGACTCCTGAGGGATAGCTACGTCTATCTACCATTAAGGCTACGTCTATCTACCACTAGGGCTATTGGGATGGATATGCATATGCACTCCAGAGTGATCATAATGTCTAGCTTACACTGATGCAGTCGGGATAGTAAAGTTAATGCTTGTTTTCATCGGTTGTCCTGCACTATTTACATAGACGTATATGTACTACGAAAACTAGGTTCAACTGCCAAAAGACATTTACACATTTATGTGTTTGTACCACGAGAAATAGGTTCTACTGTCCGAAGACATGATTTACTCAGACGTACAAGTACCACAAAAATCAGATTCTCTAACCCGAAGACATTATTTACACATATTTACATGTACCATTAAAAATAGGTTCCCAATTACTAAACCAGAGATTTCTATTTTGCCATACCCGCCATTGATTTATGCATTAAAGTAAAGTAACATTAACAATAAGTTTAATCTTAGAATCTTTAACATCCACCTTGTTGTCGGACGTACTCTGACACGGAGGACAAAGAGATGGCTATGTCGAGCTTCTGTCATGACGGACTAGACATAGCATAAGACGCAGCAAGAATAAATTTGGAATTCGCATATCATCATCAAATCAGGCTAAGAACAATTCCATGCAATACAGACGCGGGTGTACAATTATTTGAGCAACACCTTTGTATTTTCATTCTTCAATATCAAACTCTAGATTCTGAATTACGATAGCGTGTTCATTATAACATAATCATGCTGTAGACAGATCAAACCTGCGTGGTACTTCCATTGTAGAACGCAAAATTTGCAGGTGATGCCATCGGGTAGATCTATATTTATCACATAGTACTCCAGGAATATCGAGTTTATATCGTACTTGATGCTTCCTGTACCGGAAATCGTCAGCACGTGCCGGTCCAAGCAACTCTGGGTTATATTGCTGTGCGGGTCGTCTTGTGTACACAAACGGAACTCAAAGTACCCTACATTACAGATTTTAAAAAACAATCGTTATATGGCTATGATTGATATCTTCAAAGAAGAAATTCATTTTAATTGTTAAACGTAAAATGAAAGTACAACATAATACAGAAAACCGTACAAATACCAAAATTATGACCATTAAAACTGGATTAGTACAATTGTTTTGCGGTTAAGTAACCAGTTATTGCAAACCAAAGTGTTGGGCATAAAAACATTGAATCGTACTTTTTGCCCTCCAGCGGGTTATTTCTTTTATTCTTTGAAAAAAAGAAAAAAAAACTGAAACCAAATCCAATACAGGTCGTATAAAGTCCGGCAATCATACGTTCTCGATGTCAACAGTAGCATTTATTATGAGTATATTCTCTTCGCTTCTTCAGGTCTCAGTGTGTGTGACGTACTTAATATTTGTCGTGCCTTCAAAATGGAGGGTTGGGTTGTATTGGGAGAAACCAGTTTTACCCTCATTTAGCAATGCTACCCATAGTTCTGGTTTTAAACACTAACTTCCCGTTTTAGATTGTAATCAGAGCAATTTCGTTCCAGGTCTCCTGTTCCAGTTAATATACATGAAAATACACGAAATGTATGTAACTAATTTTTCATTTAATATTGTGTTTTGTAGAATATTTGTTCAAAGTTTCGTGCTTGTATTCATGTGTTCTACTTGCAGCACTGCGATATCATTTATTTGCAAGCACCATTATGGCCACTCCACCAAAGTATGCATCTTCTTTTGAAGAAAGTGTGTAGCACTCAGAAATGCTTCCACTTTTATCGTTCGTCATAATATTAGCATGGACAACGATATATAATATAGTTCACACATACAAACTAACTCAGTTCTGATAACGTAGATTACAATGTTTAGTTCAGTGATTTACTTGTGCAGAGATCTGCAGTAATCAATCAGATGCCTTCCAAAGTCATACCAGCACCAACAGTGCCAGAAAATTGACCCAATTAACAAGAATCGACCATGCTCCAGGATGCCAGAAATGTAGGCCACCGTAATTCGTTCTTGAAAACAAAATGTATATTAGTCACAGAAATGCATGCAATTATCACGTTTCATGACCTCCGCAAAAGAAGAATAAGAGAAAGGACCTTAACCAAAATGTTAAACATAGTCTGTAAAAACGATAAAAATATGCCACATTCACCAGCTTTTCTTGTCTTGCTCTAGCTCGACATAAATGCATACAATCACTATGTGTTATCAATATGGTATTACCTGTGCCTGAAAATAAACCAAAACACAGCAATGTAAGCAATATAGACCATAATGAACTACTTCTGTAGTAAATCACGCATTACTATACGGAAAAATGCCCTTGACATGTTTCATGATTCTACATACGTTATAACAAGCATCATGACCATACGACTAATACATGATCTCACCTCCATGATATGCTGTAAGTTTGATTGTGACTGAGACTGGCCCGGTGCCTACCGGGTAGCATTTCCCCACAGTCCCTGTAGCATAAATACCTCCCGCCTCGTGATGACGTGGTCCTTGATACGGATCCCCGCAAAGTCCACATTTTCCTCCATTTATCTGCCACTGGTTCTGAAATATTCGAAACAGCACTAAATGGAAATATATTGCTTCACCGATGAATTGTGTTCGTATGGGGCACTTCTTTGTGATATGAATGAATGAGACACAAACACGATAATAGAAAGATGGTTAAGTAGATGAACGGATATAAAACGTTTTGTAAGAGACGGACACGGACAAGGTTGACATTGTCTATATGGGGGTAGGGAGAGGTGGTATTTGAAGGGGTCATACTACCATGAACACGAGTGTAGTTATCTTTGTGAAGTTTTTAGTACTATCCAGTAGCCATTGCAAATAAGAATTATCAAGCATAATATGTATTCCGATAGGAGTGATTTTGACAACGAAAGTTCGGCCAGTTTCGAACTAAATGTTTTTATCCGTACATTTTTAACTATTATTTTTTACATAATTTATAACTTAACATTTAATTGGCACTATATTGCCATAGTGTGCTGACATAAATACATACATGCATGTATCCATCACCCATCCACCCATTTGTCCGTCCGTCCGCCCGTACATACATACATACATACATACATACATACATACCAGCATACGATGACGCTCCGGCACAAACGTACCACGCACAACTGGTCTTCACAACCAGTAATGTCAGGAAAAATGCGGAGAACAACTTGTTGGTCAAGAGCTAAGCTAACTGCAGGGGTTCATTACAATGAAATGAAAACTATCTGTAAACGGTAAAGTGATGGGGTCCAGTAGCCATACAAAGTAAGAAATCGACCCTGACAGTTACAATGGAGGAAGGGGCTGTATCTATATCCCTCCGCCCCTCGTAACTAGCTTACATTGTAGGACTATGCAACCAAGTGTTATAATGCAAGTCTTTGGAACAAGATCCCCGCCAAACCCTATATCCATGTACCTATAATTTTAATTTCATTTGTTGTTCTTGTGTATTTAACGCCCATGATACATGGCGGCCAGTATAACTGGTGGAAGAAGACTACGGTACGAAACAAAGACCAAAGGGAAGCTACTGGCAAACTTTCTCACATACAGAGGTGAGATGGCAGTAATCGGTAAAAAGAAGCGCTTGAGACTACTCGGCCAAATGGAGCCCAAATTTTATTTGTGACGAGCCACAGTAAAAGTGTTGTTATTCGGGCGTTATTTGCTGTGAGATTCGGCAACTGGCAGTTTATATCACTATAAATGCAGAAGAAAAAAGAACAGTAAACTCTTACATACATACATACATACATACATACATACATACATACTGTGACAGCACATAATAGACAACTCACAACAAAAATGAACATTATTATATACATAAGGAACTAATACACCGCTAATATGTTATCATTGAGTATGGGTTTAATATTAGGATCATTATAAATAGAAGTAAACATATTTATCTTGATCTGAGTCAAGTGCATTGTGTTTACCATGTTCTTTATTTTAATTTTAGTAATCGAATCTTCTAAGATGGAAATTTCCATTACGTAATAGTTTTTTATTTATTCTTTTGGAAAATGCCAATAGTGACCTAGGTCCAGTAAAAGGCTTTATACTCCTGTTTCTCGAGAAATTACTGTTTCGTACAGAAATATCTCGAAGCAGAATCAGTCTTATTGTTGTGTTTAGTATTTCATTTGTGCTGGAATTTATTTATTCAAATTATTTATTCACTGGCAACACAAAGAGCTCATGTGAAATATTCTTGGACAAATGCATAACTTAGAATTATAGTGAATACAAATAAGGATATATTTGATTATATTACCGTGATTCAACAAAAGATTGTTGGCACATCTTTACAATTCAGGCCATTGGTACATTAGAACATTAGAGACCATAGGCCACTACAGGCACATCAACATCTTCAGCGTTGGATATCATTTGGAATAAGGGGCCCCGAGTGGCCGAGTGGTCTAAAGCGCTCTCCGTTACGGATCACTGCCATCTCACCTCTGCGTGGGTTCGAGTCTCGGATTCGGCGAATGTGGATATGTGAGAAAGCTTGCCAGTAGCTTCTCGTGGGTCGGTGGTTCTTTGCAGGAATTTCCCGGTTTCTTCCTCACCATTAATACTGGCCGCCATGTATAGCCTGAAAAATGGCGTTAAGCCCTACAACAACAACAACAACAACAACAATCATTTGGAATACCATAAAGATTATTTGGAACTTTATTCACTAGGACTTGTAATTCTAGGATTATTTGGGATTTAATCCGCAAAACCGTAAGTTCTTTTAACATTTTCACTTTGCATTCTATGGAAATAAATTATTTGTTGAATTGTACAAAGCTTGTTGCTTCTCACTATTTTCTGTTACTTATTTTAAGACATTAAGTCGTAATACTGGTCAACTGTTAAATAATATTTTTCTAACAAATGCTAGGATGGTCAAGATGAGATCATTTTGCTGAAGGTATAAATATTGTAAACAATGGCAGATAAATATATGACATCTTCGATAGTTTTTATGTAGATGTGCCAGCAGACACTGGAAGGATGCTCCATTTGACCCTTTAACCCATCAGAGTATCGAGGCTACTAAATACAGTAATAACATGGATACAAGTTTTGAATATAGGCAAGTTAACCATACAGAAGTCCATTGAATGATAAGACGTTTAAATTGATAAAAAGCTAATGGAGGGAATCACATTCTTCTTAAACTGGTTAAAGCTAGGGCACCAGTCCTTGTGGGCCAAATTACAGATCTAATTAACAAAACTACATAGTCAAAATTGTTTCTCGATAGTCTGAAGGAAGCTCCAGTAGTTCTGATTTTCAAGAACAATCCTGTCAATAAAAGTAACTATAGACCTGTCAGACTTTTAGCCATTTTATCCAGCTGTATGAGAAATCAACCGAAACCCAGTCAGCACCATTTTTGAGAACATTTTTAACAAACATCCTGGGGATTTTTCGTAAAGGTCATGGAGGCCAGTCCACTCTGTTACATATTCTTGAAGACATGAGCAAGGCTCTTTATGAAAACAAATATGCAGCTGCAATTCTGATGATTTATCCAAGGCTTTTGATTGTCTCCCTCATGATATTTTATCTGTATGTTAAGTGCTTATGGTATGTCAGATGATTCAGTAGGACTCTTACTGAGTAATCTGTCGAATTGAAAGCAGCAAATTAAGATGCAGGGTGTCTTGAGTAGTTGTCTGAAATTCAAAAAGGGTTTCCTCAGGTGTTGATTCTCGGACCGTTACTTTTTAAGCTTTTTGTCAATGAAATCGTCTATTTTATTACGTATAACTCTTTACAGAACTATGCCGACGACAACACTTTGTCACTTCCTCACCGCTAGCAACTAACTTTAGAGAGTAATCTATTTTTAACTCATTTAGATCTTTAATTCAATACTGGAACAGTTAAAACTGTGTATGTAATATCTGTAAATAATAACACACCCACCCCCGCCATGATGACGACAGCTAATTGTTGTGTTAGTGTAGTTTTGCTTATCTCTCCTTGTTTTATGTATGATCAGGTGTTAATGTTAGCTCTTTTCTTTGCAAATAAGGCGTAAGAAGCATCGCATCATCCTTTCTGGGTCTTCATTTGGTGCTTCTGCATTTAATTTAAATTTCAACCTTCACCATTAATTGTTTGGCTCAAATTATCGAAATTGTGTTTTTAATTAATGCAGATAATAAATTCACTTTTAATCACGGCCTTTTAAAATGCTTGGCTTGCTCATGTTTTTGTGTATTTTGTCTAATTGTATATATGTACATGTATATGGCTGAAACTGAATGTCATGAAAATCATGCTTGGTGCAAGTTTGTTTTATGTAATGTTGGTAGCTCATTAGAAATTATCCTTAATTGCTGGGGGTTGGGATAATTTTAATAATCATTCCTACGTTGAATAAATCCTATCTTATTTTATCCCACACTAAAATTATGTAGTAAACGTCCTATGTTCACATTCTATAATTCGGAATAAAACCGTCCTCTGCTGCCAATAAAATCTAAATATTAATGTAATTACATTCTATAGTCAATGTTCTTAAATGTACTTTAGAAGCTATTCTCTTGTTCACCTTTACAGGCTAGATTTTACAAGGTTGAAGTCTGGGCTCCTGGTGGCCGAGGGGTTTAAATCTTCCACCTTTACAGATTACTGACATCTCACCTCGGTCCGCATGGATTCGATTTTCGTGCTCGACCATCACGAGTATGTGAAAAAGCTTGTCAGTAGCTTCCCTTTGGTATGTGGTTCTTCCTGTGGTTTTCCCGTGCTTTTTTTCTTCCACCAGATATACTGACTGCCAGGAGTTTATCGAGAAGGTTAAATCTATAACAACAACACTATGGAGCAGCATGGGAGTGACAGCCTCTAATACAAACATAGTTCCTGTAGTTACCTTGATTACACACTACATACGAAGCCTCGCATGAAATGCATGCAGTGTCCAGTCCACTCATTTAATTACTATATTTAATTCACGTGTGCAGTAGTTACCAGATGAGACTAAAGACACACACACATACACACACACACACACACACACACACACACACACACACACACATATATATATATATATATATATATATATATATATATATATATATATATATATATATATAATATATATATATATATATATATATATTCATTAATATGGTTTGATATTGTGGCTCTAACAACCGTTTTCAGCAAACGATACATGGCACAGACAACAATAATGAATCAGAGACAAGAGAGACCGAGGTAAGTATACAAAAACAGGTAAATATCCATCGTATAAAAAATATATTTATTACCATCATTCCCCCGCAGTTTAGACTGTTACCATTGTAATTGACAGGTACATCAAAACCAGCTTCGCCCATGTAGTTCCGAGCTGGGGGATCAACAAGTACTCCGTGCCCAAGGGCACCATCCAGGAATCCCAGAATAATTATCATAACACACCAATAGTTTGTACAAATTTTCCACATCTTTTTAATACATAAACAAAACTGGTACTTTTGTCAGTTATCTGAAATCAAACAAAACATTAACCAATAAAAGACATGTTTTTTCTAATAATATAATTGCATGATTATCTTCGATAAAAGCTATGAAACATAATTAGTAGGGAATAGGAGAGAAGTAATTAATTAATACTCACGTATGTGGCATAGTTTAATCTCAAATCTACTGTTCAGTCATTGTCAGAGTTGAAATCTTTCTATATGCTAGTAAATTAAAACGATATCGCTGTCTACAGACGCCCATACATAAAATAAATCAGGTAAAACTCTCGATAATGAAAATAAATTTAAAGTCTGGAATTTGAAAGTGGTTAAACGTTGCCTACGAAAACACAAGGCATGCAAAACGATTGGGACAAATTGCTTTGTGCGGATTAATCAGAAGAGACGCTTGAAATAGTCACTGTGTATTCTTGAATTGTAACTTTGTGCATGCTTGAATTGTAACTTTGTGCATGCTTGAATTGTAACTATGTGCATGCTTGAATTGTAAATATCTGCACGCTTGAATTGTAACTATGTGCACACTTGAAATAGTCAATACGTGTACGATTGAAATAGTTGTTGTGTATGTGTAAAACAGTCACTGTGTACGCTTGAAATAGTCACAAAGTGCACGCTTGAAATGGTCCCTATGTGCACGCTTGAAATAGCCACATATGTACGCTTGAAATAGTCACTCTCTGTACGCTTGAAGTAATTACTACGAGCACTCTTGAAATAGTTACTGTGTGCGCGTGTTATAGTCACTATGTATATGCAATATGATAACTAGTAAATCACGTGGAATGATATAAAGGTATGCTAAAAAGTCATAAATTTGCATTTTGCTGCTTAAGCGCAAGACTTATACAAAGCACGCCAGCTTATCAAATAATGGATCGTTCTGAGGTGTTTCTTTTAACTTGTATCATTTTTATTCACTTGGTGTGCTGTGCACCGAAGGTGCATATTTATTGTTTCATAGCTTCATTTTCGGAAACGTTCAGCCTTTGCTGTTTTGAATTATTGTTAACGTTTTCTGATTTGTCTGCCTCCTTCAATTCTATGGTTGTTTCGGTCTATTGTGGAGCAACCGTTTCAAGTTCTTTGCCAACAATGTGTTTCATTTCTTTGTCTTCATCACCTTGTATTTGTTTGCAAGGAAGTTGGGAAAGGTAAATGAATATATATCCGAGTCAGAAATCATAACTAAGTCTTACTGCAAGGCATATTTTGATGTTACATTGAATGGTAAAACTAATGTGAAATGTAATTGCTTAAATAAGAGATGGATCTCAAACAAAAATGCGTACTGTGTGGGGAAGATCTTAAATAAAATGATTTTTACAAATCTTGTGGCTACTGAACACCGTGTCACCAGAGGTACAGTAGAATACAGCAAACAGTTCAATCGGCGATTAAATAGCTTATTTATGCAAAGCTTATACTGACTTCCGGTAGCCACGGTAAACATCATCATGCAGAAATAAATTCTGAAGATTTCTTTTAGGCCCCAATTGAAACTAGAGATTGTTTGCAATATCTTCTCTTCATATTACAAATTGTAATCTTTTCAAAATTTAATATTAACTTTTATAAACACTATAAAATCAGTTTTATGCTAACACGCTCAACCTATCTACAACCCATACACCCACCTACCTACCTACCGTGACACAGCATCAAAAATGATAAAACATTAGATTAGAGCATTCGTTTGTTTGATATCAAAGTGGAGGTATTGTAATAACTTGATTTAAGCTAGATATTAGTGTTGTTTTATGTAGATTTTACATTAGTGTTCTTAATACCTGCTTGACAAATTATTATCATTACCCACCCTATATTGTACTTTGCGAAATTCACAGGGTTCGAGTAACATTTGAATGACAGCCAGTGGTATCAACATAGTTCGTACATTCATATTATCCTTGTTTAGCTACTACAGGTGATACTTCACGTAAGCAAAGTGTAATAAAAAAAATTATTTACCTCAACTTTGGTTTCACTTGTCTCCAATTTCAATTGTAAGCGCCTTCGTGCATAAAAATAAATTCAGACAACATAGATCTTTTGACATCTTTATTGACTAAAGATATTTTTAGGAATCTTTTATCTTTATATCTGAAATGCTAATCGTTTCGAAATTTTAAATTCGAACTTTCAAATGACACGTATACATTGTTACCACTCTATGGGTCTCAAAGTATTCATCAGAAACAAACACAATTCCAACAAGTAAAATCAGCAAAAAATTTATTTTTCTAAATTACAAAGTGAGAATTTAAGAGACACTAACAGTATTGCGAATTACATCCCAAATAATCCAAAATGTCTATCACAAGTCCAGAAGTCCAAAATATTAAGAATGAATTCCAATCGTCTTGAATGTCCTGATGTACCAAGAGTTTTATATGTCATGCTGTATCACAATGATACGATCATGAATGTCATCAAATTAGTTCCCAATGATCACAAAATAGTGTTTTAGCACAAAACGTGAACGAGTACTTTGTAAGTTTAATTAATAACTTAAATAAATAATGATTCTATCATTACATCTAACATAACTACCAACTCTGACCAAAGACTCCCAAAGACTGATATGAAACAGGAACGAATTATTGCTTACCAAACCTTTTTATATGCAGACAGTTACCTGTCCTATGACGCAAATGAATGTTCTGGAATATTAATAATTTCTAATGGAAAAAATTCACCAACTCGTAAACAGGTTCATGTGTTGAAGTCAATATAAGTAAACATCCTTTTACTGATTAGAATCATGACAAAAAGCAGGTAGGCTGAATCCTCAATCATGTTCAGATATATTTTAAAACCACCTACCTACCCCACCCACCTTCCTATCTACTCTGTGTATCAGTGTGTGTGCGTGTGTGTGTGTGTGCGTATGTTTTGGATTTTAGCGTACGTTTTCAGTCAAATCGCTACGATGTCTGCAGTGTTGCAGTTCATTATGATGTAAAACACTGGGGCATCATGCCACAGACGTGTAGCATGATGTCCCACCCAGTCACATTATCCTGACACCAGAACGTTCTTGAGTTGACCATCATATCAAAACGGAGGTAATAGGAGAAAACCAATATAATGCTGTTTTGATAGTAGTAGTAAATGAGGTTTCTATCTGCGAGACCCCCCTTCCTCCACCAACCCTTCTATGTTAACCTTTTCTCAGCAGCCTTTTCTAGCTCAAAATAAAGACTTTCACATGATAAGGCTTTTTGTAGCATATTTCAGACAAAACATGTTTGTCGGGGGAAGGGGGTCTCTGAGATGGAAACAGTTCATTTACTATTACTACTAACATAATGATTCAAAAATATAATACGCGGTCCTTCTCTATGTTTAACAGATTTCTGCTCACTCTCCCCCCAGAATCAACCCCGGGTTGAGTGCAAAAAGAGCACCCACCACGTGGGAGAGAGTGATTTTGTCTATTGAAGTTAAAGCAATTTTAGGGCGGAACTCCAAACTAGATAAGGGCTGTATTATATATAAGCTGACCAATACTTGGAAATCTAAAAGTAGCTTACACAATAGGCGTGGCTTATTTATTGTTATATTTTCTTTTTATCTTAATTATTATCTCCGAACAAATCTGATAGAAGCAAGAAACTTGACAAAATCATAAAAACAAAGATAATGTTTCTTTAAAAAACGACCAAAAATTATTATTTATCAGTAAATCATAAAAACAAAGATAATGTTTCTTTAAAAAACGACCAAAAATTATTATTTATCAGTAAATAAAAATATAATTATTTATAAACAAAATTTATTATAGAATGCAAGGGAGACAGTTATCTCTCTTCCAAATACAAAGAAAACAGTTGTCTCCCTTTAAATACAAGGAGACATATAGAGTTGTCTCCCTTTAAAGAGCTTCCTCACCTATTAATAATGTATCGAAAGTAGTTGTCAGGAACAATTCATTATCGTATTTATACAAATAAAATTTATTTTTTCCGCTTACTTTTCGATGACATTCGAATAACTCTTTCATTACAATCCTGGTGAGAATATACTTAACACCTTTTCCAAAAACTTTCGACCGGTTTAGGTCAATATTTATTTTTGTGTATTTTTTTTGACTGATCGGATCATAACGATTATCGTATTTCAGCATAAGCTCATCTCTCAACTTTTCAAGATAACCAAAATATTTGCTGTTATCTGATTTAATGAGGGAGAGCTTTATTCTATCAAATTTACTAAAGCAAATAACTGAAATTTCATCATTAAAATCAGCTGATAATCACTGACCATTAACCATTAATTTTTTAATTTTGCTACTAACTCCATCGGCTAATGTTAAATTTTCGAACATTATTTATAACGTTTAGACAAAATTGCGTAGTGTCCAATAACTAACGTATTAATTCCGTCCTAGCAATATCTTTTATCATCAGAATTACTTTATCCACGTTTGATAATTGAATCTGTTTCAAATTTGTGATGATTTGTTCTGATAACATTTGTTTTAATAAAATTAATGCAGCTGTTTAGCGCTGCTTTAAAATCATCAAACTTCATACAAATTTTTACATATCCGAGACGAATACCTTTTGCTTTTTTGTCAGTTTATTGTGATCTAAAATTACGGAGTACATTTTACTTCTTAGTCCAACAAATTCCCTAACTGGCGCAAACATAAATTCATCTTTCATCTTGCCGATCACATTTTTATTTGCATAGCATGAAATCCACTATTTTTTAAATAATCCGATAAATGACACAAATTTTTATTATTATAAATATCTTGATAAACATCCTCACATTTTATGTTATAAACAAGTGAACCCGTATCAGTAAATAGCAACTCCGAATCTGGCCACTGCTTTTTGGTAAAATTATAGTGAAAGTCGTACATTAGCTATTTTGATATATCAAGTACAACTGCACCAACATAAATTGGTTTATTTAACAATAAATTTGTTTCTCGTCGCTGTATTGCAACAAGATTTTCATTAAAAGTTTTCATACTCACAAAACCGTCATCGTTAACTAATTTATTTCTGCGATTTATATCATTTACAATTTCAATATTGATTACAATTTCAATATTGACTAGCTTTCTGATATTTTCCATCGGCTTATAGAACACGGAATTGTTCATTAGCTTGAAAAAGTTTTTCTCAAAGTTTGTCTTAGCAATAGCACGACGTTTGGTATTTAAATCAATATAATCTGCCATCCACCGTGATTGATTAAATTTTAACACGCGATGCACTTTTCTCAGAATTAGTCCAGCATCTACTGCTTGTTTTAAATTTTTGCAATGTATCACGTAATTTCTTTTATTTAACAAATTTGGAACGAGCTTATTAATAAGTGAATTTTTTGCTCTTGTCATTGCCTGTTGTTCAGGCGATAATAAACTATAATCGATCATCATTGACTCTGCACAAAACGGATAGTCGTTATGTAGATCATGTAACGAACTAGGATAATCGAGATCAAATTCAACAAAATAACTGACATTTTCTGGTAAATCTTTTTAAGTTTCTTTAAGAAATTGATCTGGAGTTATCCAATGAAATCCACTACACAGCATTGGCTCTGACATAGCATAACCATACAAATTATTATTAATGTCCAGATAAATAATATAATTTGACGGTATATTTTTATCGCAATTTTTTAAGTATTTATTATTCGCGACCGCACATTTTTTTGCTACAACGCTAATTCCGCCGCGAATTCCCTTTTCGATAAAATTAAACGTATCAACATCAGTTAAGAGATCCAATTCTATCCTGCTTGTTTTTAGCAGAGCATACAATGACAATCCTGGCGCAGAATAATACCAACATGGATCTAATCCATAATTTTCATGACTAACTTTACGAAAACTCTCGAAAACATCTGCTAGTAATAATACATCTGTTTTCAAATATAAATCATGATAATCACCAAGTGTCTTACAACCAAATTTATTCCAAATTTCTTGTGCATATTTGTACTCATCATCTGTAATATTTTCATCTTTTAACTGAGAGTAAAGCTTTATCTTTGTTAGGAAGAGACGTTTCATCAAATCTGCTCCAGTCATCGAGGTACTCATACGGAAATACACCTCTTTTGTCAGAGAGACGTAGTCTCCACCAAAGCAACTTTTTAAATTATTGAAACTGCTACAACCTTTTACAAGCTCATCTAATGGTGCTGCCATAAATTGCAAACTGTCGATGAAACGTAATTTGCCAAGCGTAACTGACATATACTTTTCAAAATTATTTGGACTACATTTTATTATATTATTTAATTTAAGTTTAGATTTAATTTCCTCATCGCCAAATGCTTCGACAATGATATGACTATCATAACCACGAAAATTATGTAAAACGACAGGAATAAAATCTGGCGCATGAAATTTCAAGTTACAATTGTTATGTGCTCCTCCGCGATATTGGCCGGTTAGATGACATTGATCGCACACTTTATCGTTACCTAGAGGTTTCTCGCAGATATGACAATTAACTGCGTTATCGAAATCAAGTTGTTGTTTGAATGTTATTTTAATTGGAGTTGTTCTGGATAATTTGTTGAAAATTTTATTAACATCGTCTATTAATTTTTTAGTAACCGCACGGCAGGACTTGTACATCTGTACAATTGTATTAGACTTGAAAAATTATCGTTAGCGCAACAAACTACTTTATAAGCTGCTCCACAGGGAACATGTTCTTGTATTGTTCTGGTGATTGATTTATTTAGATCATTTTCTGCGCCTGTCACAGGAACAAGTAGACACTCGAAATCAGCATAAATAACAAACGGAATATTTAATTTATGATTATAATTTTTAAATTTTAATATTTTTTCTTTGTCTCTTGGTATTGTTATTCTTTGAACATTAACACAGTATTTAAGATGCCCTTGCAGTTTTTCATCTTTAGAAAAACCTTGTAGACAACGGTAGCAAAAATATTTCTTATTTTTATTTTTATTATATTGTTTTTATTATATTGTCTGCCAACTAGGCCGTTAAAGCTCTTTATCCAGCTGTAACGATTCTTATAAAATAGCAAGTTGATTGTCGATTGCAAAGCTTTTTCTGAAATATACCTTGGATAAACATTTTCACGCTCGTCAAGACCAGATATATTAACTGATATATTATTTTGCTTTTCAAACTTTGGTATTTGATCTTCTGCAACTGGAAAGTCAATGCCATTAAAATTTAATTTTGATACGTGACTAAAATACTTGTCAACGCGATCAGCATTTTTTTTTTCTGCTGGAAACATTGCAGAAATAATAGCCCACTGGAAACATCTGTTATCAAAGTTCTTTACGTTTATGCAACATTTTTTGTTTTCAATTTTTTGAGAGAGATCAACGTAAGAACTACCGCGAAGTGCATTATATTTCAATGTGTGAAATAAAACTTCTTTTGTCATTTCAAATTTCCAACCTGATCCTGATGTAGTAAAATTCCTCCAATATTTTATTTATTTCTTGATGTATTTCATAAGCGACAGAGGAAATATTTGTTCTAGCTAATATATTTCGTGATTTAGCTGTTAAATATGGTTGGGCAATCTCGTTGATAAAATCTACATTTTCAATGATTATATCAAGTATATCTTTTTGAAGTGCATGTAACTTTGATAAAATAACATGATACTGCACTATTAGCTTGATACCTTTATGAACTGCAAGTTCTCGCGTAACAACTGGATGCAGAAGATAAAACAAATTTGTAGAGTTAAAATTTGCTAAAATATTTTGAATATCAAACAGATAGCCGTTGTCAAATCCTGCAAAAGCAGTGGCTATTTTAGTAGGCTCTCCTATAAGGCTCTTCTTGGCAATATCTCGCAATTTCAGATTATATTTATATAACATTTTATATATTTAATTGATTGTTCGATCGATATCTCACCGCACACTGCGCACGCGCTAATTGAATAATCAATTAGAGATATAAAAAAATGCTTATAGTATAATGGCACAAAATCTGACAAGCGCAAACTAGCAAGAGTACTATTACATTACCCCAAGTACAACTTTTATGCGGGAAATATGTTAGGGTCGATGATAAACGTCGAATACGGACAACCGTTTGGTAAATCAACACCAGCTGGTTATAAGATTAGCGTTAAAGGTTATAATGATGAGAGAGTCGAAATGCTAAGGAAAGATTTTATTTTCACTTTGTTTTGCGGAGACATACCAGCTGGACAGTGAGTATAGCATGTCAACGGCGCAGTTACTGATGATAACATTGGAAAGTGTCTTTACATAACGAATTTCAACCTCATCCTGTATTTGATTTTTACGAAGCAAATGATAATGGAATTATTCGAAATATCCAAACAAAAAAAAAAAAAAAAGAGCTAGGAAAAATAAATAACAGTAGTTATCTTACAATAAGTGTCAGAGGAACACTAACTGATCAAGTTAGTTATTATAGCCACAGATTTGTTTACGAAATATTTAACGGACCTATACCTAATGGTTTAGTGATAGACCACGTCAACGGTATTAAAACAGATAATCGTCTAGAAAATCTCGAGCTTGTCACTCAACAAGAAAATAACAGACGAAGAAACACAGGTAAAAATTTTAGTAAAGTTAAGCCTATTGTTTCATTTAATCTTGAAACAGATGAGGAACTAAAATGTCCTTCGATGACGGCTGCTGCAAGACATTTTAAGATAAATTCTAGAGCAATAAAATTCGTCGCAGATGGAATAACAAATGCGGCAACATCACAATCAACATTTGACAGGATCATTTTCAAATATGACGATTAATTATATTTTCTAGCTCAGTTTTGGCAAGACAATTATGAGCAAACATTAAAACATAATCTTTGTTAAATTTTAGTGTTGTTGTTGTTGTTGTTGTAGAGTTTAAACGCCATGTTTCAGCACACGATAGGCTATACATGGCGGCCAGTATTAATGGTGGAGGAAGAACCGGAAAAACCCCGGAAAGAACCACCGACCCTCGAGAAGCTACTGGCAAGCTTTCTCACATACCCACATAGGCCGAATCCGAGACTCGAACCCACGCAGACAGAGGTGAGATGGCAGTGATCCGCAACGGATAGCGCTTTAGACCACTCGGCCACTCGGGGCCCCCAAATTTTAGTGTAAAAAATGTTCTGTCATTAAGTTGGGTTTTTTCTGCCGCTGGTAGCAGAATTTTATTAGAATCACCTTGGATGACAATAACGTCAACAGAATAATAAATATACCCTGATAAACGTTTTCGCACTGCTTCGGCTAATTCTCCATAATTTAATATATTAACTTTCTGATGATATTTTATCTCGTTAGTCATCTTATTATTATAAATTAGATAAAAATATATTATTATATGGACTTAATGAAACGACTTGCTGATACTTACGCTGATGATAATTTTACAGCAGGAGATGCTATAATCGCAGATAAACACAACTCGGTTGGTTATACAGAAGATGACATTTTATTTAACAATGACGACGAGCAAGCCGAGATCGTGGACGTGGTTGATAAAAGTAATTACGGCAGACCGACAACTGGACGAAATAATGTTAAGTATCGTATCGCCAAAAAAAATAATAAAATTTAATTTTACTGTTGCCGAGCAACAAATATTTTGGCAACTTATTAAACCTTTTCTTAATGTGAAAATTGCTGGCCAACAAAGGAGCATAAAATACGATTTTGTTTTTGTTAAATATTTAATTTAATGCCAGTCGATAATGCAAGAAAATTACATTTAATGTCGTTGTGTAGACCGGTCAAATGTAAATCTGTACTGCTAAAATACGAGAAAATTTATAACACTATTATTTCAATATAGATTTAGTCCGAACCCAGCTGTTAAATTTATCGCTGTATCCGCTCCATTTAACTAAACTTTATTACCTTTATTCCTGATACCTTTTTCAATAACAAATATATCTTACTCAGTTTTCTGCAGTTTCTGCTCGTAAAAACTACCAGTTATAGGCTCACCCAATAAATCCTTTAGCGCGTATGTTACAGCTATTGTCAGTAAACCTTTATCAACAACAAATGCTTCCTCGCTCCAGTGTGGAGTAAATCCTTTTTCAAATGATTTTTTTTTTGTCAGAGAAATTCTAACTTTATCACAAACTTTAAATGTATGTCTGCGGTACATGTTTTCATTTGCAAGAATCGGATTTTTAATTGCATCATTTGGTGACATTTTTATTGATCTGTGTTTCGTTTTATTGTATTTATCAACAATCTGCTGTAGATCGTCAATATATTTATTTTTATTTTTAGCTGTCAAATGTTTATGTATCAGCTCGTTTAGTGTACGATTAAATCGCTGGACGATAACGCTCTTACCTTCATTTCCAGTAACATATTTTTTGATGTTATTTTGCTACAAAAACTGCTCAAATGTTTTATTAAAAAAACTCCGCTCCATGATCGGTCCAGATTCTGTTTGATTTTCTTTCTGTACTTGTTATTATTTGTTGTAGTGCATCAGTTATCAATGTTCCTGTTGTATCCGAAACGGGTACACTACACGCGTATTTACTAAAAACATCTACAACGTTAAAAACATATTTTTTGTTATCGTTAAACTGATCAAGATTTGACACATCAACTAAATCTATCGCCCAGATATCGTCAACGGCATTTGCGACAACTTTACGTCGCGTAAACTTATTTTTAGGTTTGTGTAGCTCTGATGCCAGCGATTCCATCGCTCCGAGTCCGAGTTTATATTTTGCTCCAATAAATCCCTGCACCAGCCTTCTATCAAGTCGTTCTGATTCCTTTTAGTTTCGTGTTGTGTGGTTCATCTAACATTACTTTATCGCAGCCGTCACGATAACAGACATCGTGACGCATTGCTATTGCATCAACTTGATTGTAAGGCTCTTGTCCGGGCAGCGGATTATCATTTTCATCTAGTTGTTTATCTAGCGGATTATATGGTCCAGTGTATTTATGGCCTGGTAATGTCCAACCTCCTTTTGGTTTTGGCTACTTGCCAATTAATTTATGTATATCTATACCTGTTCCAATTATTTTTCTGTTGTTGCATTTCTGACAGTATATAACAATTTTATTTTGCTCCAAACAGAGATCTCTATCACAATCGCACTCGCATATCATTATTTATTAGTCATCTGCTAAAATAACCTTGTCGCACATTCCAGCTCCGGATAGTTTCTTTAAAAACATACTTTTTCTTTTTCCACAGATTGCACAAACACTTTTTAGCATTATCCTATTAATTTTTGTTTTTTCTGTTGTTTCATCTTTGTTTTCTGTTTTAGTTTTGCATTTGAGACAATATGTTGACATATTCCTTAGTTTAGATAAAATTAATTGCAATCTCATCATTAACGTGAGAATGTTGATTGTCAAACTGTAAAATATATTTTAAAAAATTGAATTTAGGTTGGGACATTTGTTTTATAAACAATATACAATACTATCCACAAGCTGATGTTCCCACTGGCTGAATCTGATTAGATGAATAACTTATTACTTTATATTTTTTTGTTGATATATTTTTTACTACATCACTGGGAGGAATTCCAAATGAATCAAAATAGTTGTTATTGGAAACTGCTACCCAGTGTGTGCCAGATCCGTCGTTAAAATCTTGTATATTTATCACACACGAACCACCAGCTCGAGCATTCTCAAGTACATCTTTGAAATAAACTCCGTAGAAATTTTTTATTTGTTTAGCTTATCAAGTATATCGAAGTTACTTAACGCGGGCGTGTTCCTGGTAATGTTAGTCCTCGACCTATTCCCAGCAGATTGGGCAAGAGACTTCCCGCTACTCCCGCCAGTAATTGTCATATAAATCCGCCTTTCTTTTGTTTTTCGCGATCGCGTCCTTTTTTTTTCCTGCTGTCTTTCGTCGGGGCATTATATTAAAGTTTTAGACAAAAATTTTCTTTCTACCGTGTCCAGAGACAGCCTTTTTTGTTGCGCCAGATACTGCGCCAGATGCTGCTGCTAATCCTAATATACCAAGTACGGGCAAAATTTTAGGTATTAACGTTTTGGCTATTGTGGCTATTGCCGGACCAAGAAAACAGCCTCTCACTGCAATGCGGTGGGCCTTTGCAGTTACTTGCGACGCGCTTAGATTTAAAACAAACGGTTTACCGCGATCGTATTTATTTATCTGTGCTTTAGTTAGCATTAATTTTGTTAAAATACCGCCCGTTGTCGATGAATTAATTTTTTGTGATAACCGGCATATGCTTAGCAATAGCAGCCGCTAGTTTTTTAACTTGACCGTCGGTCAAACATATTTCTTTTTCGATGTATTTTGTCATACATCAAGAGAGTTATATTAAACTTGGACTGTCATTTTACTTCCGACAGAGTCAATTGTTATAAATCTGTCGCTGATCACCAACGCATAAACGTACAACACATCTGGAACCATACCTAATGTCCAGGTAATTTCAATATCACCTGTCGAATCAACACCTCGTTCGTTGCGTTTACTAACATCAAAATAAAATATCGTATAAAGTGCACGAAATTCCTCTACTGATATTTGAGATCCATCTCCAACGTCCTGATATTTCTGCACTGCGTTCATAACATACATATACGGTCGAGTAAGATTTTTATTAGCGTCATCCGGGAAACTGCACTCTATCGCTCGTTCCGGATACTGCTTGGAGTTTATCCTGGCGTATATTCTCCTAACATCAGCCTTATCAAATATTGCGTTATTTTGTTGTTGGTTACCGCGTCGCGCTTGTCGCTGAAATACAACAAATAATTGTTGTGGTAGGTGTTCGCTTGACGTTGTTGTGACGCACCATGTGTAGTCGGTAGTATTTGGAACTGCAGTCTGATATATTTTATGTTGCTGCGGGTAAATTGTCTTTGTATATTTTTGAAGCATATCATTTAATTCTACTGCTTTTGTGAATTACAGTGTTATTCGTGGCATCCATAAAGCAAGTTTGTTTATAATAAATTGTACATCGGCGCCGCCAGCTCGCAGTAAACAATCATTTTGTTCTGCCCGATCTAAAATAAGTGTGTTTAACTCCACGAAACACCTTATTGTAATCGCGACAAAATCCAAATATTGTACTCAATGGCAGCATCATTGTAATTTGACGTGATCCTGCTGCTAACGCTTTTCTCCTAGCTTAACCTTCATTGTAATGTATATTTTTAAACCGATTTCGTTATTAACATGATTTAACATTGCAACAGCGTCCAAAGCTGCACCTGGCGGTGTTATACCAAGATTTTTACAAGCAGCAATAAGTGAAACTCTTGTAACGTCTGCGTTAGCGCCTGCAGCTGGTGGGGCTATTCCAAAATTGACAGCATTTGCAATAAGAAAATTTCTTACAATTTCAACATCTGCAGTTGCATCAGCGCCGTGAATAATAATAACATTTTAAAAAAGTTCTCCAGATACTGCTACACCAGTTCCAGTGTCCTTAAACCACATCATGTTAGTTGCAGTCGATCTAGAGTAATCGTCACTAAACGAAATAATACTTAGTATTGTACTTGCAACTTGTAGGTGACTTGAAATATCTTCCACTGTTTGATTAGCTAGCTGATACCTGGCACTTTTAAATAGGCTCCAACCGTTGTTTATGAGAGCTATTTCTGCTCCAGCTGCAATTGCAGCAGGTGGATTAGCTACTCTCATAATCTGACCACGAACTTCCAACATTGCTTTATGAGGCGAAAGAAATACATCCTCGTCGCGTGTATTAAATGTTCTAACGCCAACTTTATTAGGCTCATTAGAATTTTCGTCGAGATATTCAACATATTCAAATTCTGTTACTGTATCATCTACGTCATGGGTCTCCGCAAAGTCGAGGTAATTTATAACAGACATTTTTTATTCATTAGATTATATAAAATTCGGTGCTGTTGCCTTAGATATTAATTTTTGTATAATTTGCTCTCCTCTTGGCGATAAAAGTTTTTTGTTGTCCTTATCATTGCAAGTTTAGTTTCTTCCGTCGGTGCGATTTTTTATATAACTTGTTTTATTTCTGCCTGTTGCCTTTTATTTTATCAGCTATTTTTTGTCCCACCGCAGCTCCAGCGGCAGATGCAGCTCCGGTCGCAAGGGCTTTTGATGCGTCCAGTGCAGCTGGAGCAACTTTATGCGCTATTCCAGGAGCACTTTCAACAATTTTAGTAAATATATTTCCTACAAATCCTCCAACAATCTTTCTTCTGTAAACTTTTTTCTTTGTCTCATGTTATACAACTAGGTTGTACAAAATCACGCAACGCGCAGGTGTAGGTAATAAGTAACGACTTCATTATTAAGATCAAGATGTCGTCCAGACTGATCCTTCAATTGCATATTTATTTCTGTTATTTGCTCTTCAACATTTATCGGATAATAAATAACCTGCCGTGAATTAATTTGCATAAGTGAACCCGGCGGAACGTCCAGCGAAAAACTGTATATTGTTTGTCCTTTATTGCCTTTAGCTGAGTAAGATCCAGTGCAATAGAGCACAATTTATTAATGTGTTTACGTCAGTTATATGTACTGGCAGATCACCGTCATACGTTACAGTTTGTTCTGTATTTGATCCGTACCTTCGATGATAAAATCCAAGCAGTGACGCAATGCTTTGCTGGCGATGAAAAATCGATCATCAAATGATTCTTTAATGTTATTCTAGCGCGTAACGTGTTATAATTTGGTGATACCTCAAAGTTGTCAGCGTCCACCGTGTTGTTATTTGTAATAACCTCTTTTATTGTTTTATTTAGATCAGTAATATCATAAGCGCCTTGTGGAATTGTAAATCTTATCCACGACGAAAATTTCAGTTGAAACGTAAATTCATCATTAACATTAGTTTTTACGTTAGCCATAGAATGCCAAGCCGTGCAGGAAATTAGTCCAATTTCATATTTTTTCTCGGGATCCAGTTGTATTGGTGGAATATAATTCACTGAAAAATTTGCGCTATCTTTTGCAGCGGTGCTAGAGTCAAGTAATAATGTTGTTGACATCTTTATTTATTAAATTATATAATAATATCGTCCGCGATTATATCGCGGTGTAAAATTTCGTATTCGTCCGATGTTAGTAATTCTTTCTATCTTAGACGATCAAGTATATCTACTACTTCATTATCAATTTCAGCACCAAATTTCCAGCTTCTTTCGATGATATCAACAGCATTAATCTGCCGATCATATCAGCTTTTGATGTAAATACTCTTACTCCAGTTCCAACTTTTTTAAGGCGAGCTTTATCGTAATAATCAAACCATTTATTAAATCTATATCTTTCATTACGTTTAGTTTTAAATCTCATTACTGCACCCTTAAAAACAAAAGCAATAACGCTATTTTTGTAGTTGTTCTCATGTTTATAAAGATCTTCAACTTTTGTAACTTTGTTCATTTGATTGTAAGCTCGCTCACCGGTGTTTATAATAGCGTCTAGTTTTTTAATTAGTTCATCGTATCTGTCTTCTTCCCAATTTTCAATATTATCAACGTTACTATTATGATTTACTGAAAAATTATTGTATTCCTAATCTGTTATTCTAACTTGCGCTCGCCATAGAATGAGATTTCTTCCTCGCTCAATATCTGATAAAACCGCTTGTTGACTAACGTCTCCTGTCACAGTTGGCTCAAATGTTGTTTCACTTGCCATACCTGGCTCTTGTTGACTCTCCGTCACAGTTGGCTGTAACCTTTTTCTGATTTCATGTGGATTATCAATTAACCAATCTAGTTCAGCTTGTCTGGCAGTAGGGTCATCTATATGCGCCACAAGTGGCATGGCCAGTATTCGGTCTTCATCTATATATTTTGCTTCTGTGCTCAAAACATTAAAGCGGTTATCGAACCTTCTTCGATTTATTTGGTTAATGGCTTTAATATAAAGATCGGCGATAATACTGTGTCGGAATTTTCTAATACTTTCGTGGTAATTTTCATTTTCTAGCACTACTTCGTTGATATATTTCTGATTTTCTTCTGCTATCTCCGTTAACGTTTTAATTTTTTCATCAACGTTGTATTCTTCCTTTAAAATCTCGTATACGTTTGAATCCTTGAAATTGTGTTCTTTGTTGAACGACTTAAACTCATGATCTTCTATTTCGTTGCTTACATTTTCTAGACCATATCTGAATCTTTCTCTGCCTTGAACATCCAATCCAAGCTCTTTTCTAAAAGCTTCTCTTTTAGCTTCATCTTCCTCATACATCTCCCTTAAAGCTTCATCAGCTTTACTTTCCGTTTCTTGTTGTTGTTTTTTTATATCCTCTATCATTTTCATCATCTCATCCAACCTTGTTCCCGCTGGCTCAACTATTATCCTCTGCGATAATCTTCGTTCACGCTCTAACGGATTACGAATCAACCGATCTATCTGTTTGTCTTCTGTTAGGATTAATCATATACTCTGTAAGTGCCTCAGCCAACCTTCTTTTTTTTTTCTTCCTCAGATCTTGCAATAACTTTTTCAGTAGCGGTTTCTTGTTGTTCTTTAATAAAACAAAGTAAACCTTTTTCCTGTAATTTTTTACGTTCTTCCGAGAGCGGTAAACTTTCAGGTTGTTTTCCAAGTAAAGCCTCAGTAACTCGTTTCAAAGCTCTAGCTGATTCCTCCGCGGCAACTACTTGTCCACGTCGTGCTTCTTGAACTTTTTTGCTAAATTCTGCATGAGATTGAGCAATTTTTTTTTTTAGATCTTCTATATATTTTCTGTACTTTGCTCGTTTATCCATATCAATAACAGTTTGATGAAACTATACTCTAGATACTTTTCAATACAGCAGCGGAATATTTTTTTTTGGATCACGTGCAAATTTATCGAATAAAAAGAAATTATATTTATCTTTTGTTGCCTTATGATACAGTTCAATAAATGTATCTTTTGTTACGTCGCCACATTGCTCGTTTGCAATATTTCTGACATCAACGTTGTCGAGTCCGGGAAATAATATAAAGCAACCGGTATTTCGTCTAATAAATTTATCGACGTTGTAAAATCCCTGAGCGAGATAGACAGAGTTACATTTTTTATTACGTGACAGTGAAATATAAGATCTTATTTTATTCATCTTTTCATTATTAAGTGGAATATCATCAAAAACAACTATCTTATGCTCATCTGAGTCAAGTTGATTAACTGTAATAAGTTCCTCTGGTGGTCTAATAATAAAAAAATCTTCACCAGCCTCAAGATCATCACGAAGTTTGTTATTGTATCCGCTCAATAATTCGTATTTATCCTGCTGTGGATTAATTGTGTAAATATAAACTATGTCGTAGTTAAAATTATCGTCCAGCAGTAAATTCATCAGCAAATTTGCTTTCCCCGATCTAGTCTCCCAACAACGAGATAATGACAATCTGGCAGATCACTGTTGTGTCTATGTTGCACCAACCGTTCTGTGTCAAAATTTAATATCTACGATGGCTTTGCCATTGTTATAAACTAAGTTTATATAAAATTGTCAGGCAATAAACAAATAATGAGCTATTATACAAGATTTGGAACAACATTCGGAGATTCGTCGGCTTAAGTACAACAATAACAAATGGCAACATTGATTTATCAGGCTACCTAAAAAAAATCAAAAAAAAAACTGGTGATAAAATGACAGGCAATTTGTTGATGTCAAATCAACGAGTACAAGGTTTAGAAACAAATTACCTGCCAATAAATGTTGTTGATACACAAGCTGTTAGTTATGCACAACTAAAATCTGTTGACGATAATAAACTATCATTGACAGGAGGAACTTTAAGCGGTAACTTAGATATGTCGGGAAAAAATTATAAATTTGGAAACCGCATATCACCAGCAAACTTAAATCAAACCCAAGCGGTAAGTTATTTACAGTTGAAGTACGTGGATAATAAACAACCTTGATAAAACCGGTGGAACGGTTACAGGCAACATTAATATGTAAAGTAAAACAAATATTGGGTTGGAAACCGCATATCCACCAGCAATTGTTGATAGTACACAAGCGGTGAGCTATGCGCAACCAAAATCTGTTGACGATAACAAACTCGATAGGAGTGGCGACACAATGACAGGTAACCTTGTAATGAGCAATAACTCAAGAATAACTGGATTACCGATAAATATGCCACCAGCTGATGATACTGATGTCATTAGTTACGCTCAGTTAAGAGAAGCACTCACCTCGTATTTAAGACAATCTGATGGACCAATGTCGGGTAACATAAATATGAGAAGTAATAAAATAACGACGACATATGTTCCAGTTAACCCTAATAATCTGATAAATAAAGTGTATGTTGACAGTCTGTCTAGTGCTATAAAACGAACCAAAAAATGTTGGGTATATTCCAACACTTTTTAAGGCAACTGATAACCGAGTTGGGTTTGAGGTAAACGCATCGACACATTATCCAGAAAATTACCCTCATTACGCTTTCTCTGATAGACAAGAGTGGACAACTAACGGAGAAGCTGAAAACTTTTGGATTAAAATTATATGTCCCATTGCAGTTGCTATTTGGCAATTTCATTTGAGCGGTCGATTAAACTGTAGTATTGATCGAATTTATAATTGGCGATTGGAAGGATCAAACGATGATATCAACTGGGCAAGATTATATAGCACAGAGAACACATATTTCAACAACACAATATTTTACGATTCCGACTGCAAATACCGTTAACAAGTACTTGTATTATCGAATTTATGTTGTCGCTGCTGAACATCCGTTTCCAGGATTGACAGCATTTCAAATATATACACTCGACGATAAAATTTAAATCTAATATTATATAATAAATGTCAGGGCTACCAATTATAATCGTTGCGAGAGAATTTTATGATAATGTTTCTAACCACAAAGTAATTTTAAAACCCAGCTCATTTACAGACGATATCAATAAATCACAAGCAATAGATAAAATACGAATTATGAAAAATCTTAGCATTAATTCGATGAATGATCCAACGTTATCAAATGCTGAAGAAAAAAAAATTGTTTGCGTTATGCATATGCGAGGACCACAACTAATACAAGCAATAAGAATCTTTGGTATTATAAGCAGACACTGTCATCCTGATGATTGTCTAGAGGAGCTAAAACAAGCTGAAACCCTGCCAAAAAAAAATATTGTTCAAACTTGACAAGGAAAATATTGATACAATAATTCAATCGGATTTAATAAAAGCACGAGCTTATGGTGAAAGAGCGCCGGAAGAAAAACGAATAAACAATAATCATAATAGCCTCGACGAACTAGCGGTATCTAAAACAACAAAATTAGAAAGAAACAAAGAGCTATACGATAGCTTTTCAAAACGAAAATTTTTTAGGTATCTCAATATGTACTACCACGACAAGGAAACACTAGTTAAAATCGCTAGTATATCAGTAGATACAACGTTAATTATAAAAGCATACTCGAACGCAATTCTACCAATGATACGTAAAAAAAAACAACAGAATTCGATCTGATTATTGTTAATAAATCTCTAGAGATAATCAAAAATGTTGACAAGGAAATTGATAATTTCAGTGATGATGAGCGAGAAATGTTTTTTGAAGAAGCCAAACAAATAAAGTTGGAAGAAAAGATTGATTCTTATTACAACGTAAGTGAAGAAGACGATGTTCCACTTCCATCGCTCCAACTCTCTAGACAATTATCACTACGAAATAATTACAATGAAATTGAGAAAATACTTACGAAATCATATGAAAAATTAATGTTAAAAGTAGCTTATGTTATTGGGCTTCTAACAATTGAACGAGACAAACTACGAAAAGTAATGCTAATAAATTTCATAGTCGCATACGCAATTATCAGACGTCTTGTTCTCAAAAATTTGCGTGGGATCAAATAAGGTTGGTACTAGGGTTTATTGATGAAACAGAAAGAGAATACGGTAATTTGGTAAATAAAACAGACTTGTATGAACGTGAGGTAGAAAACACGTTTGACTCCTACAGTTGGTTAAAGAAAAATGAGGTATTGACAGATAAACGATACAATGATACTTCGTCTAATGTTTATGACAAGTACAGAGATTTTATAGCTGATATTAATAAGAACAAGTTCCGTGATTTTCTTAATTTGATTGTTGGTACTAGAGCTTTTAATATTGTATAAAAATTGTAAGCAAATATTGTATTATGAAAAAAAAAACAGATCATCGATTTCAATAATGTTTCAGAGGAAATTCCAAAACAAGATATTGACGCACTAATGCAATATTACACATTTTATCATAAAAACCTTTGGTGTGTAAAACAATGTTATAAGTATTACAGTAGAAAACTTCGAGTAATATCATATTTACCACTGCTAATGACTGGCTCTGGTATAATTTCAAGTGGAGAATCATTAAATCCGTTTTTGCTAACAATATCTGGTGTTGGTGTTTCTCTTTCAACAGCGTGTAAAAAAATTGAGCCTCGACTTGAGACCCCAAAAAATGCTTGTAAAACAGCAAGTATCACTTATGAAAAATTACTTGATCAGATACGATCTAATTTGCGAGGTGTAAAATATGATATGGACGTGGACGACATAATACGCGAGTTTCGTATTATTGACAGTATGTTGACAGATATTCTACCAATGAGAGTTAGCAGGTATGAAAAAGATTATCATAAAATATGGTTATGTTAGTGGTAATAGTAAATGAGTTTTCTATCTCAGAGACCCCCTATCCCGACAAAACATATTTTGTCAGAAATATGCTAGAAAGCCATATCATATGAAAGTCGTCATTTTGAGCTAGAAAAGGCTGGTGACAAAATGTCAACATAAAGGCGTTTTGGAGGGGTAGGGGCTCTCTGAGATAGAAACCTCATTTACTATTACTACTTTGATTAATTGTTTTATAAAATCATTTGTTCTTACAATCTGCTTGATAGCTATTATCAGTGCCTCTAATCCTACCATCGGGTCGGGCTGGGTCAACTACCGTGGTGTGTCTTTTGAGCAAGTCCCTTTACGCCTACGGCCTTGGCACTAAACAACCTGCTTGTATTACTTTAGCCGTTCAACACCAAAGAAACACAAACTTTTATCAGTATCCATCCCTCGACGCCAGATTTTACTGTATGAAAGTCACAGGCTTTTGAGCAGCCTTGGAGTAACAGCCAGCAGTACCTAGCTCTTACTTCAATGATTACCATGACTGACCACTACTACTGCAGAGGCCGCGCGTGAACGCATGGAACATGCAGTCCAACTCATCTATTTCCCATACTCTATCGCATGTATAATATAAAGTAAGCCTTCTGAAGGTACGTTACAACATTCAAAGTGTAGTCACTGATCTGGAACGTTTACCATTAAATAAACATATTTATTCCTGCTTCCAACTGCATTGGTCAGAATAGACCGTCATAGTAAGCTAGGGTGTTTATAGATCAAGCATGAATGACGTGATCGTAAACACAAATACGTAACCCATGTTAGTAAAGCATATATTTTTGGTCGCAGTAACCTTTCTTGGTTTCAATGGTTTAGCGGTACAGAGTTGCATCCATTTGTCATATTTCAGGATTGGAATGTAAACGCCACGAATGAATGATCGTTTTGGTATATAATTTGAATGAAGTCAATGAGCATGAAATATCTGTCATATTGCGAAAATGATATAGATCTCAGGATTCGTCCACTTGACAAGTTTCATGATCCCAAGAAGATATTATGCACAAATATCCCCACTGCACACCCTCGTTTAGTCATAAGGCAAATGCAAAATCTTAACCCAAACCAGTAAAAGATGAAATATAGTTCATAGTGGACTACTTTTGTTGTAAGCGTGTGGTACTAATAAAGATGCATATTACAAACACTGTCTGATGAAATTTAGCCCATTCAAGAGAAACTTAAAATTGGTCCATATTGACCTTAAAATGAGACAATAGTGATGATCACGATGCGTTCGCAAGTTTCATGGTTCTATATAGGATCGTGTACGCAGGGCATGACGGAATTATTTGGGCTAAATTCAGCCACCTGTGTGAGTGTGTGTGATTTGGATTTTTAACGTAGCTTTAACAATTTTTCAGTCATATCGCTACGATGTCTGAAGTGTGGCAGTTTATAGTGATGTCTAGCACTGGGGCATCATACCGCAGACATGTAGCATCATGTCCCACCCAGTCACATTATCCTGACACCAGGCCGACCAGTCCTAACACTGACCTCTTAATGCTGAGCGCCAAGCGAGGCAGCTGTTAGTCCCATTTTTGTAAGTCTTTGGTATGACTCGGCCGGGGATCGAACCCACGACCTCCCGTATCCGAGGCGGACGCTCTAACCACTAGGCCACCGGAACGGTCTAAATTCAGCAACCTAACCTACGCTAGTAAAGGGTGAAATATAGGTCACATCAACATGATTTGTCATGGGTATAGTACTATAAGAGATGTATCCAGTCACCTGGTTTAATGACTAAATCATGAACAAGAAAAGAATCAAACTGCCCGAAGGTCAATCAGATGAGAAATATGGGTCGCAGTTACCCACTTTTAAGATAATACTGTTGTACTGACCAAAATGCGTCCTCACGTTTCATGAGTCTAAGTATAACAGTATTATGCAATGGATAACAAGCTAATGTCGTCATGAGCTAAATACAAAAGCTAAACGTATGCCAACACAATATTAAACGTAGGCCACAATGTCTTTATTTTTGCTGAACGGGTGTGGTAGTAATTCTGATTCATAGAATCATACAGTTTGATATTTGTGTCATGAATATTGCTTCAGAATGAGCTCAGGGCAGAGAGGCATGAAATATGAGTGACAGTGACCTACGTTTATAATGAGGACATCCCTCACCAGAGTTCATGAATTGTGCTATGAGTATGTACACAGAGTGGTACAAAACAAATTTGGTGTACATTCAAACTAAGCCAGTAAAATGTGAAATGTGGGTGGGTGGGTGTTTGTGTTACAAACAGAGCTGCATATCCTAGTATAGTCCTATGATTCTAGCATGAACAAAGCATCATAAATAAACTCAAAGCGGACAATTTTACCAAGGCCATTAGAGCAACAAACATTAATCTGGAATGATTCGTACATTGGAAAATACGTCAGAAAAGCTGTAAATTGGTGTAGATAAAATTAACTGTTGTAGACGGTCATCTTGTTGGTAATACGTGTGTACAACTTATCTAGCATATGAAATTACCTGGCTAATTGTGTGTAGTTTTAAAATAACTAAAGAAAGCAATAAGATTGGGATGGCTTTGCTACCAAAACAAAAATTTGGTTGTTTACACAAAACAGAATCGAATTATTACTTCGCAATTACGAATCATTCCAGATTAATGTTAAATGTCACTATTCCTATTGTTGCCTTTAAAACAACTAGTGACATACCTTATCTTCATGTAATGTCGTGAATGTAACTTTCGTGTCTATAAATTCTATCACTGTTTTAGTTGAATCAATACAGATTGACCTTGCAAAGATTAAGAGATTATCAAATTGTTCTATAACTTGAGCAAAATTCAGAAGTGTGCATCTACACACATCAAATACGTAATCGATTCTTTTCTCATAACGATGACACTTATCTAGATGATCTCATCATCGAAAGATCCATAAAACAGACATCGTTTCGAGAGTATTGCACGACATTATTTTTGATCTTTGAAATCAGCAAATAAACACTTTTCTTCTCTTCAGTGTTACTTTTCAGCATTACTACCTACGATCGCAGTTTTATCCAGACAAAATTGGCTACAAAAAAAAAAAAATATTACGCTCATAAAGTACTGACACCTCCACGATAAAACTGCGGAATGCAACACACAATGCAGCTGTATTGCTTTATTCATAACGTGTACACATAAAATCAATTATTTATTTATGTGTGCTTACCTAACTCTTGTCACAGTCTTTCGGTGCCATTAAATATACACTTTCTAATGACTTATGCGTATAGCAGTGTGTGAAAAATATTATACTGATATAATAATTTGTAATTTTAATTTATCGAGTTTTCTTGTAGGGATACGTAATTGAGATACACAAAAATATGAATGGGTCAACTCTTTCTAGCTGGTTAGTTAAAACGACATCTCACTGCGCTAGTAATTTTTAGCGTTATTTTTTGGTGTTGTCGCATAAGGATACGAGTGAGTTAGTATAAAAAATATACTGAGCAAGTTAATTTTAATTTTAATTTGCATTCTTCTCTCTGACCTAATGGTGATGCACACAAAAATATGATTGAATGTTCCGTCTCATATTCGCTACAAAGTAACCTCTCCTGTGGCCCAGTGGTTAGAGCGTCCGTTCGAACCCAGGCCGAGTCATAACAAAGACTTATAAAAATGGTACTAACAGCTGCCTCTCTAGGCGCTCAGTATTAAGAGGTTAGTGTTAGTACTGGTCGGCCTAGTGTCAGGATAATGTGACACACACACACACTGCAAACAATGCATGTTAATACATGGTTTGGTTTGGCGATAAAATCCAAGGGAAATAAGTCGTTTAAAATTCTAGTCGTTAAAACGCCTAGTTATTTACCTTAGAACACACTGCTCGAAATGTCGATATCTATATACAGCACACAAACCATAGTCGAGATGGTATTAACAATATATTCTCGTCGTGCTTCTAATATCGAAACGCAAGATCGTGATTCATAAACCTTCGTCAGATGTTTAAACGCTATATACGAAAAGGATACAGGTCGAACTCTGTAAGACCACCTTGTGAATGGATGCAAATTACCTGCAATCACTTCCATATTTTGGCTGGCACTAATTTTTTGTATCATATTGACCTCACATCTATGATTGTGTTTTAGAATTTTAACGTAGCTTTAGCAATTTGAGTCATGTCGCTACAATGTCTGCAGTTTGGCAGTTTATAGTGATGTATAGCACTGGGACATCATGCAGCAAACATGTAGCATCATGTTCCACCCAGTCACATGACCCTGACACGAGGCCGACCAGTCATAACACAAACCCCTTAATGCTGAGCACCAAGCGAGGCAGTTGCTAGAACCATTTTTAAAGTCTTTGGTATGATTCGGCTGGGGTTCGAATCCGCGACCTCCCGCATCCGAGGCAGACGCTATAACCACTTCTGCCATGGCAGCGGTTACCTAACAGCTATACTTATCCTTACTTGTTCTATATCAATTGTGATTATCTACATTTTCGTCTTCTTATTCCTTACTTTTGTGTCTAAACAAATCATCCATACCATTTTATAAACGAAGTTTTCTTAAGTTGACCAAACTATCATGAAATGAACAAAAGTATTAAATGGTATAGGGCTGTTGGGCATAATTTTTAAGCAAAGCATTTATATGGAACATCGAAAGTGTTTCCCGAAGACAGCAGCTTCGAAAATCCAGTGATACATTCTGTGCATCAATCCACCTGATTAAGTTGTATGTTCACTCTTCATCAAGACCACCAATCTCTCAAATACACTGAAGGATAAATCGGCGAGATATTAACACTATACACAAGAAGGACCATGGGTGCTGAAGAAACTGAGCTGCAATCTAAAACTGGACATTTCCATTTATGTGTATCAAGTTTCAACAACTTCAGAAATTCATTTCGACCCTTCACTTTCACAAATGCTTTGCTTTTATCTCAACAAAAAAATATAATGTGGAGATTAGACGTCACAAACTTTCTTCAGGAATAGAAATTGCACAAGATGCACACACACACGCACGCACTAATACATACATATATACATACACCATACACACACATGCACTCACATGTGTGTGTGTGTGTGTGTGTGTGTGTGTGTGTGTGTGTGTGTGTGTGTGTGTGTGTGTGTGTGTGTGTGTGTGTGTGTGTGTGTGTGTGTGTGAGAGACAAAATAAACTTATTCAATCCTGTTAAGTTCAGCCCGAGGATTTATTTTGGGAATAGAATATTGTGAATTCATTCAAAGACATTCACGATTAAATCAGTGTGATATATCAAGACTGTTGGTACGCCAACATATTCAGGACAATTGTAACGTCAACATATTCAGTAGTGGAATTTATTCTGAAAAAGCTTTATACTTTTGGACTTGTGATAGCACATCTATGATTATTTAGGACTTAATTCACAATTAGTTCCTCTTAAGTTTTCACTTTTCAACTTAGAGAAATAAATTATTTCTTAATTCTATTAAACTTAATTGTTTTCCTTCTTTCTTTTACTTAATTTAAGACCACAGAGTAGCAACATAAACTGGGTGCCGTTCAGGAATCAGAATTATTTTAAAACATTTTAGAGAAATTACAACATTGTCTTTATCTCGTGGGTCGATGGTTCTTTCCAGGGTTTTCCCGGTTTCTTCCTCCACCATTTATACTGGCCGCCATGTATAGCCTATCTTGTGCTGAAAATTGGCGTTAAACCCTACAACAACAACAACATTGTCTTTAAAATATATAGTGACTTGTTTCGTAATTTTCTCTGTCCCTGGTAACCTTTTTGTTTCACATATTTGAGGAATCTTAATTGAAACCTGCAATCAATCACAATGTCATTTAATTTTAAATTTTGTTTTAAATCCTACCCAGGAATGGTTAAAACTCCTTGAAAAAGGACGAGTTGCTTAAGCTTGCCACACACTGTGATCTTTCTGAAGCGAAAGCATCTTTAAACAAAACAAGGATACAAAATATTTTGGTTCAGTATTTGGTAAGAAATGAAATTTTGATGATATTGTTTTGGGTTTGGTTAGTAAGTCTGTCCCTAGTTTTGATAGATTAATAAAGGAAGTAGAATTAAAACCCAGATAGAACTGATTCGTTGTAGCCATCAAGTACCCAGTTCTGTAGTACCTATTCAGGTGCACTTCCTAACCAACTTTCATGATTCTAGGTTGAATGGTGTGCATATATGCCAAATGTTTGTGTGGCTGTGAGCTAAGCGAAAAAACTTCGAGTAAGGATAAACAACGATCGCGATGAACTTGTTTTGATATGTGGAGGAAGTACTACTTATAGAGATACGCATCATCAATTTCACGACCTGTGTCTGACAAATGGATATCAAACAAAATTTATCCCAAGTCGGTGAAGCGAAAAATGTACGCTATAATGACCTACTTCTACAATGATGAAAGAGTGTGGTTCCAGGGGTAATGGGGCAATTTCCCCAGGGCACCAGGCGATGGAGGCGCCGTCAACAGCTTTCACTGTAGATGAAATTTAATGGCATTTGACCTTCACCTTTGCCTAACGGGAATAGGTCTTCACAAAACAAATTCTGAAGTGTATTTTGGGGCAGCTTGGTAAGTGACATAAAACTGTTTTCTGTAGCAGTGTAGAGGTGCCTCAAATGTATATTGTTCGCGGATGCCTCGAACTCTCGCGGCGCGACTGATTTGCCAGCTCCCCTTTAGGTAGTAGATTCCTAGAAACCTAATCCAAACTATTGCCTTGGAAATAGGAAGAAATGATTGTTGTAATGCAAACAGTCCTCCATTTTTGGTATCAGACATATTTTTGTTTTGACGGAAACCTGAAATGTCATATGATCAGTTTAGACATGTACTTCCCTGCATGGCTACATACTTTTTTAGATCTAAATGTATTTGCATGAATTTGCGTTTACCTATTAAACTACTGTAGAATCTACCTACATTCATATATATCCAGACAGACAGACGTAATACATACATACATACATACATACATACATACATACATACATACATACATACATACATGTACATATTCATATGCAGATCCGAGTCGTCGAAAAAAATGGTATATTCTTTAGGTATTTCTCTTTTCTAAAGATTTATTGCTGGGAACTCAACAAGGCTCCATTTTGAAAATTGTGCTATACAAATCAATACTTGAAATATCAAATGCCATTAATGTACACTAGTATTGTGATGCGTAATAGAAATTATATTTTTAAAAAAATGTGGGTTAGAACGGTTCATATTATTCATAACTTCAGTGATAATTTTTCCCAGACTATCTGCAGTAGAATTGTCTATCAAGAG
>JAECUM010024275.1:0-41563 GCA_016617855.1 Megalonaias nervosa
AAATGAGAAAAAGAAGAAGAAACCAAAGGTCCTTTTCAGGGCCACTCATATGTCTCGAAAAGATTTACTCTCTTTGCCATATGCGTGTCTTTGTTTATCTGTTTGTTTGTTTGTTTATGTCTATCCAGTAATATACCTATATTTTATTCCTAGTTTGGCGGGATCTCTCAGCCTGACTAAGGAATCTTCCAGTCTATTCGTATAGTTTCACTGTTGAACTAGCTGGACTTAAACGTCCAGCCGAGCGTTATATCAAGTTATATGTGCCACCCCGCCAAGCGTTATTATTCGTATAGTTTCACCGCTGAACTAGCTGAACCTACCTGCCCGTCCAAGCGTTATAGCTTTCTTTTCCCGTTGTTACTGTTTGTCCCGATTGAGGTCAGCCACTTGCAACATTGTTGCCAATGTCCAGTAACGTGACGTCACCCCACCTGTTCCATTCCTATTGTCCCTAGACAAACCCAACCTATGTTAAAATCCCATTGTCGCTAAACAACCCCAATATTTCCCATGTTAAATTCCCTTTGTCGCTAAATAGCCCCAGCACCATTTTGACTGGGATTTCCATTGTCGTTAAACAGCCCCTATATATATATATATATATATATATATGTGTGTGTGTGTGTGTGTGTGTGTGTGTGTGTGTGTGTGTGTGTTGTATGCAGTTGCTGAAAACGGAATTAAATTCAAAATTTCTTTCAGACTGATATTTACAAGCCAATCAAACAAGCAACCTGATTTTTAATAAAATATGGAAGAGTCCAAGATTTAGAATATTTATCCACAATAGAATAATATATAATTGATTGGAAAGAGGTATATAGCTGTATCGATCAAAGCTCTTGTTCACTGACATATCAGGACATTGAAACAGTGGAGAACCTACAACGATATTTTGCCAGATAATTACAAAGTTTCCTTCAACGATTGGACCTAATGCAGAATGTTTGGAAATCATTTCAGTGGAAGTTCTCTTAGATAAGAAAGAAACTTGTACATTAGTTGTATGCGTAGAACATCGGTAAACCTAACTGCTACAAGATTTTCATTTCGGATTGGTGGCAATTTGATTTTTGATCCCAAAGTACTTTTGTATACGATATCCATACATTTACTGTACTACAAAAATATGATTTAGAAGATCTTGTCTCAACGACTTAAGCTTCGCTGAAGATTTGCAGACACATCAACATGGAGATAATATATTGGGACAAGAACACAGGTATTTAAGGAGAGAAAACATGACATGAGTGTTAGAAATCCATTAGAAGGGGTTAGGTCGAATTTAAAAATTAATTCAGACTTAAAAACCATTTGTGGAAACTCGCTTACACTGACAGCAGCATTAATTCGTATTGGAAGAATGAAAGCAAGATCTGGTCTGTGTCCTCTACCTGGGAAAGCAAATGATGACCGTATGTTACATGTTTCAATGAATTTTCCCTTAACCTTGGACAACAGAAACCATATGATGGATAATCTATTTTCATGCATGCCTCCAGAGATTTACTGTGATTTCTGTGATCAATTAGATGATAATATATTGATTATGCTACTTGGTGGTTTAAACGATATTTCAGAACGATTGGTACTCGAGTCATGGATCAATATGATGGCTGTCTACCAGGTATTCAATTAAGACAAGGGATAATATGTAGTAGTTTCATTGTAGAACTTACGCAGAATATAATGCAAGAAATAGTTGTATTGAACTTCAAAGCGACTAGTAGATTAACTATTTCTGTTTGTTGTACTTTATAAAGGTATCGCTTCAGAAGTTAAACAACTTCGTAATTTAGCGAGTAAATATGGCGGAATAAATGAACACTCTCTTCCATTCTCTCTTTCTTTTGTGAACTGACTCTATCAGTAACATGTCATTTCTGTAAAAGTATGAAAAGTAATTCTCAGAAAACAAATGAAACTGTACTGAGTAATAAAAATGTACATACTCATTATAAGGCATAAAGTCTCTATTCCTTGAATACTACATAGTCATTATAAGGCATAAAGTCTCTGTCAGTGTAGTCTTAAGATTAGGATGAAGATAATGCTTCATGTATCATGTGGAATATTTGACAACCGTTGGCAATCCAAGTCATCACGTTCAACACGTATTTTACGTTGCATATAGCTGATTACTTTGGCAATCCAAGTCTTCACATTCGACATACATTTCACGTTACATATAGCTGATTACTTTGGCAATCCAAGTCTTCACATTCGACATATATTTCACGTTACGTATAGCTGATTCTTTCTAAGCATTTTAGGCATGTAAAACTTGAAACAATATTTATGATGAACATTTATGTTGCGAGGGCGCATTCTGAATTTGTTCTAAGAGGGATATATTCGTCTTCTATTTTAATTTGAAAGTATACTATTCCAGCTGGAAAGAGGTATTCTTCAATCCGTTTTCGATCGGCGATTAGGGATTAAAAAACAGAAAGCTTTCAAAAGTGCACTGTTTTCTTCGTAGCACCATCACTAAGAAAAAGCCACGCGCACTTATGAGCTTACCATCAATAAGAAAACAGGAACAACTACAATCAACATCTGGAAGAAAGTCATGACTACTGCCGTCTGTCCACTTGGCTTCGGGTCTTTGTTTGGATATTCTACCTTATCCACAGGATTCAAGGGTTTGTCGAAATCAATCATACAATCCTTGTAAGGCAAAAGTGGCGATTGCATTGGACACCTTACAATAAGTTGATCTCCCTTGCAAAGTGAACTATTCTGCAGTTTGCTAAGCTGAATTAGCTCCCCTTGTTGAGTGTCCTTGCAGTAATTTTGTTCCTTGAAATAGATAGTTTTATTATCGTTTTCTGGGAGAGAAAATATCCACGATAGTGCACAGGAGCAGTTGAATGTGTTATTGAAAACTTGGGCGGTGGCGTTACTTTCCAACAAAGCGTCCTGGTTTCCGCAGAACATATCTGTTATACTGTTTCCTGTAAAGTTAAAATTAGTCACTGCATACATGCTCTTAATAACTCCGGAATTTATAAAACGTATTTTGTTGTACATGATTTCATAATAGTCAGTTCTCGAAATGTTCATGAAAGCATGTGGGGAAATTGTTCCGATTTCGTTCCTTTCAAACAGAAATTTATCAACACCCTCGATGTTATGGAAAGCGTATGAATCTATCGTGTCAACTCTCGAGTCGTGGAACACAATCTGAGTGATATTTGTCAAATGTGAGAAAGCATTTCCCTCTATAATCCCAAATGTGGAATTTACAATCTCAATTTTAACCAAGTCCTGCAGATTTGAAAAGGAACAAGCCGATAGTTTTTTGATATTACTAGACGCTATCTTGATCCTCTGAAGCTGTCTTAGGTTGTCAAAAGCGCCATGACGTATTTCCTGTATATTGGAATCCCGCAGTTCAAAATAGAGGGCTGATGCGGAAATTCCTGTTGGGAACATCGACTGTGATGTGCAAATGGTTTCTGTATTGTTGCAGTTACATTCAAACGGGCACGTGTCTATGGGAAGCTGGCCCTTTACAACTGCTGTCAGCACAACCACCAAGACGATCATTGGAAACATCTTTGTTTCTGAAAATTCAGAAATATTGCGTAAGAGACATCTCGCTTTTAGGTTTGTTTTGCTTTTTTATTCTTGATATTCGTTACAGCCTCAACTCCCATGACCTTTACTTACTTTATCAAAAAAAAGTCACATAATATATGCAACCCGTGGATTATTAATCCACGAAAGTGAAGTGACCAAACAAATTGTCAAAACAAGTAGCCAAACAATGGAAAGAATCATGCAAGATATATGCTGTGACCTCATTATCCGGCAAAAACGCATATGGCACTTTGATAGGCACGATTGCTTATCATGATAACGATATGCATGGTAAAGTTTTCAGGCTTATATTATTTATTACAACTATACTACAAAACATATTTCCTACCACAGAAAATATTTCTCTGCAATCAAGGTTGTTGATTTATACTAAAAACTGTCTAAACAGTGTGGCAGAGAGTATTTTCTGTAGCAGGAAATTTGTACTGACAGAATATTTCTACTAAATATAGTAGAGAATATATATTATGTTGAAGAATTGCCATGTTTTATATGTAATGGATACAATTCACATATTAATGCTCAAAATATTCTGAAAGAATTGATCGAGATCTCAAACAAAGCATCGTTCTTCCCGACAAATGGTGTAAAAATGTTACACAAGAGGTTAAATTACTATTTCGCTTGAATGCATCATACAGACTTACAAAAGAGGTTCAACAGATGTTATATATGTCTTGAAACACGTAAACATATTGATAAATTAATTAACTTAGGAATTATCTTAGAACAGCAACGATGCATGCTTAGTCAAGCTTATGAGCAGAAAAAGATAAAACGTTATTTGATATTGTACAAGAAAAAAATGAAGTCTCTGACTCTGACTAAATCACCTAGTACATTTGAAACGAGTGAATACGCTTATGATATGAGTGGATCTTCTGATTATATGAGCAAATATCCTAGCAGTATTGAAGATCTCCAAAAGAACATCAGTTGGACATTTTTTTTTAATATTTATATAACAATGGGATCTACATTCACTAATCAACAGTAGGTTTATAAAATAATATACAACAATGCAAAAGTACAGCAGCGCGAGCACTTGAGGAAATTAGCAATAATTATTATGAGACACATAAAAACAAAAGTATTGAGCAAATTTACAATACGTTTAACATCATTGTGTACATACCTCAGATGGATAAAATTTGTGTTGGCGTCATACCCCAGTAATGGGTCATTTGAGGTTATTTGTGCTGATTCCTTTCTGAAAGATATTTTATCTAATGCTGCAAGGCAAGTTCGCTATGAGGACCCTGAAATAGGCACAATTATTTATTTGAAAAGGGCTGATTTACAATTTCGTGTTTTCTTTTGATGGACTGCATACGTTTTTCCATAAAATACCAATGGGGGCTTATAACGAGATAAATAGGTGGCAGCTGGAAGAATCAATGACAATCACTAACCTATGAGAGAGACTGCATGTTCCTCTTTTTAAGTCCAGTGATAAAAACAATATCTGAGATATACAAACAATGCAATAATTTTATTGGATTTGATTATTCAGACGGCTGTATGCGAATTGATGCAATATTAAGCGATGGATCATGTAAACTGATTTGGGCCAACATCGCCTTTAACTCACACTCTTCATAAATTTACATATTTATTTGTTAAGCATTGTTTAGATGGCGCACCGGTTTATTTACAAGACCCTCAGCTGGTATTTCAGATAAAGATAAATGAAGATCTGTATTGTGCTTACACCCAGGTAGATAAATGTTTGCATATATAAATGTTCAATGGCATTGGGACGCAATAAATGCAAAGGCGTATGCGAAAAATACCTTCAGCATCAGCAGAATCTATACCACATCTTTATAGATTTCAAAAAGGCCTTTGATAGGGTATGGCATGCGGCCTTATGGGCAACTATGAGGAAGTACAACATCAGCTCAGACCTGGTGCAGGTTGTTGAGCACCTCTATGACAAAGCCACCAGTGCTGTCCTCATCAATGGGAGCAGAGGAGATTGTTTTCGAACAACAGTTGGAATCTGACTGGATGTATACTGTCACCTACACTCTTGAACATTTTCCTGGAAAGGATCATGGATGATACCTTGCATGACCACAAGGGCACTGTCAGCATCGGAGGAAGAACAATCACCAACCTTCGCTTCGCAGATGATATTGATGGCTTAGCAGGAGATGAAAAAGAACTGACTGACTTGGTTGAGCGCCTCGACATAACCTCCACAGCATACGGTATGGAGATTAGCGCCGAAAAAAACAAACTGATGACAAACAACACGAATAGCATCAGTGCAGAAATAAAGGCCAGTGGACAGAAGCTGGAAAGAGTCACAAGCTTCAAGTACTTGTGATCAATTATCATAGATGAGGGCTCCAAACCAACACTACTTTGTAGGATTGCCCAGACAACAGCAGCAATAACAAGGTTGAGACCAATATGGTAAGATACCAACATTGCTTTTGGTTCTAAAATAAGGCTGATGCGCTCAAATGTGATATCCATCTTTCTGTATGCTTGTGAAACATGGACGTTCACATCAGATCTACAAAGAAGGATTCAAATTTTCGAAATGAGATGCTACCATAAGATCTTGGGCAGCTCATATATTGACCATGAAACCAACGAAGAAGTCCACAACAGGATCCAACGAGCCATCGGATCCTATGAAGACCTCTTGACCACTGTAACAAAGCGCAAACTGAACTGGTACGGTCATGTCTCAAGATCATCTGGACTGGCAAAAACAATCTTGCAAGGCACAGAGCGAGGGTGCAGAGAAGAGGCAGACAGAAAAAGAGGTAGGAAGACAACATTAAGGAGTGGACAGCCATGGGATTTAGAGATTCCCAAAGGGCAGTAGAGAACAGGGAAGGATGGAGAGAATTGGTTGAAAAGTCAACTGTGGTGCCCCAACGACCTCTTGGGTTAAGGGATTGATGATGATGATGATGATGATGATGATGATGATGATGATGCATGGGAATAATAGAATATATGCTGGGGTTTGCACCGAGACAAGGAAATCTCAGTCTCCCAACGAGGCTTGGCTCGGTGCAAACCCCAACGTAGGTTGTTTTTCTCATCCAATGATTTCCTTTAAAGTGAAAAGAATTCTTCACTTTTGCAATATAGTTCACGCGCAAATGTTTACATGCGGCGCATTAATACAAATACGTTAATGAGGGCTGTGACGTGACCGTTCCATCCGATTTTTACGCATGACCAAAAGAATAACATAAAAGGTTTGATAGTATTGAGGTTTTAACACATATAATATATGGATGTTATGTGAACTTAACAATAAATAATTAATATTTATTACAAGAAAATTTGTTGTTTTTTTTTTTTTTCACCAGTTCCAATTTAGAAAAGTTATATTGAAAATAATGAAACGATACTGAGAACACAGCTCTGTATAAGCCATAACGAAGAGTTACATGTAGCATGAGTGACCATGATTGGATTGTTCATGGGTAATTAGAGATCTCTGTCACTATCGTATATAACTCTCCTTTTCTTTGGAGAAGGTGAAACTGTTTGTGACATATTGGTATTGTAATTAATGTTGATAGTAAACTTACCCACGTGTATGAAACACCCTCCAAATACAGACCCTAGCGGATAACCATGTGCTGAACTAATCAAGTTCACGGTTTTTTGGAAAATTTATATTTCTGTCTTGGAAATACGAAAAGTGCTGCTATTAGGAGTGGAAGTATATGCTACAGGGAAATCTGCTTGTGGAATAACGTGTGGACGGATAAATGATTTCTTGTGACTGGTAAGTGCATTATTTGTCATTAGGCGTAATGGTTGCAGGTACATGTTTGATTCAACTGGGGCACAATGGTGTAAACATTTACGATTATGCTCTCCTACCTTCAAGAGTCAAGATGTTCCCTGGATTGTAGTCTATTTTCTTTTTGTCTTATCTTTATTATATCTTTTTTTAAATCTTATTTTTGTAAGTTATTGTTTTTCTCTCCTCCCAAAACTATTTTGATAAATTTCCCTAAATGTCGGCGTTTGTTTGATAGGGAAAAAAAACTCCATCAGGCCAAGCAGATGATACCAGTACATGTGATCACACAAACACCCGTGACTGCACAAACACCCGAGGCTGTTGAAACAAACACTGAAATAAATTAAACGAGAGCTAGGAATAAAGCTATTGCAGTTTCTGATATTGGTAGAGTCAAAACATTTCAGGAAGTTATTGACGGACTTTTCAATTAGATACAGCTTCCATAATATAAGCATGCCGACTGTGTATCAGCTAAAACAAATCTGATGACAGCGAGGAATTCTAAGTATTGTGCGAAAAGCTGACACACTTAAATTGTTGATCCCTTATTTGCACTGGATCAGCCTGCTGTGCCATATAATACAAAAAAGCTTGCTAATACAACGACAACGGTACAACATCTGAAACAATTTGCACGTAAGCTTAATATCCGAATACGACGAGGTGCAAGAAAAGCTAATATACTTGTATTTTCAGGTGTGTTTGATGATTAATAAAACCGTCATCAGGATGAACAAAACTGTAGTATTGTTACTGAGGATGAACAAAACCGCCGTCGTATTTGCATTTTCTATTGCTACTGAAGCTGCCGAAGAACAATAAGCACAAGTATATGAATTTGAGGTTCAAAAGCGCAGTGGTGAATTAGAAAATCACGTTGCAATTATCCCACACACATACGAACCAAGCAAAGACACTCGACAACTGTTATCAAGTATGATTCCTGAAAGTATATCGACTTTACAACTCGTTGGTGCCCCAGGAATTAAAGCAAATATTGTTCTTAATGAGCATTTAATTATGCTACTTAATCGAAAGTCACAAGACAAGGACTGATTTAAAATTACAACACTTTGAATTTACAGCGGTGCTCGTAGAATCCTTAACCATAAAGACCACTAAAGCTATCAATGATGAAATCGATGATAAAGGAGCCAAATTACGTTGGAAAAATACACCAAGGTAGGATCGGGATGGACTCTTGACAGATGCTCGCAAGTTGAAGTACATATTTCCCCATACCAACCATTTCGAGGATCCAGTTACATACCAACACCAAAGTATGTTCTGCCACGGTCAGTGAAAAACGTAAAAAAGTTCTTAAAACATGTCTTGAATGTGCAATTTTGTCAGCGTTTTTTTTCCGCTAGTGATAATCAAGACCAGCCTCAAAAATACTGGCAGTACCTGGGTAAACTTAAGTTTTGGCGATATAGAATTTCCTGTGTATGTTATTAAGGAAACACTGAACAAATCTGAAACACTTAACCTAAGTATCGATTTTAACGGGTTTACTTGAGATAAACTTTTTTTTTATCCACTTGCACTATCCCAACATGAACACTGTGGACGAAGCCAGATTGATTTGTTGTTATCGAGGGATGTGATTGTTTCAGAATCATTATTTCATTATGTATGGACAAAAAATCTTGCCCAGTTGTTTAACCGACACAGCAAACACACATGTAAAAAGATTCCATGCAGACTTTGCATGCATGTATTTAACATCCAACAACTGTTCTTTGCCCATGACTTTTACTATCGTAGGATCAGTGAAAAGTCACAGCGGACAATAATGCCATAACCAGGCAAAACTATTCTCAGATTTACTGCACTATAATAAACGACGATATTTCCGTATATCATCTACGCGGACTTAAATGTCTCATTGCTGAAGTTAATAATAAAGATCTGACAAACAAAACAAATACAACACAAGTTGCCGAACCAATTGCATGAGAGTCTTGCATCCGAGATCTAATTAATAATTCCTGTGTGTACTGATGACTGAATAACATTCTCGCAAGTGTGTGATTAAATCGTTTCACGATGACTTGGTCCATATGTCCAACATAAACTGCACGCAGTGTTTCACCAACAACGCACCAACGGATCCAAGAAATTATATACCTGGATCCACTTGTACTAATCATGGCTCTGTTAGTGATCTGCGTGCATAAATGCGTTCGAACGCATCAGCGATATTTACAGAATCTTCTGACGTCAATTACTCTTCTATGTATCTACTTGCAAATTCAACAATGGTTTGCGCGTGATTGTATTTGTATAATCGACCTTGTTCTCCGTTTGAGCCACGATCACATAAAAGATTATGTGGAAAAGATCAGACCGATGAACCTTATTTTGCATTTGGACATCAAACCACCCATGTTAATTTTTTCTTGGCACGGATAGGTAAATTTACCACAAGGCTCATTTGGCCAACCATGCTTGAGGAAACCCATGAGTGACCTTTACCACACTTGCTGACCTTTCCATAGCTGTTTCACCTCTCCAATACCCACGCGGACTGAGGTCTAACTTTTTTTAATGTTTGGCTTTTTGTATCCATGTTTGTTTGTTTGTATTAATATATTTTACTTTCAATGATCACCAACAAAGACAATCTTGGCTTTCGTACCTCCTTTGTAATTCGTTGTCCGAGTGATGGGATTAATTAAATTAAAGTCATGAATGAGATCCGCGTCGGCACGTTGAAGTTCACTGATATCGTTTGATGTTTTATAAACAAGGTCATGCTGCTAAGATATAGCATCAACAAGATTTGTTGGTGCTTCACCATGCTTTGTTTGGTTATTAGAATCAAGTCGTGTCTCGGGTCCGCACACTAATTGTATCTAGGTCTTGGAGGGACCCATAAATGTTTCCCAACAGGATATTTACTCTATGGTGTTCCTGGCAATTTTATTAATGCATCAGCAACACCACCGCCGACCTTTTTTATTTTTAAAACCCGGCACTTTCTGCGAGACATCTTTGCTGTCCACGGCTTTTCCAGATGTAACTGGAAGTGAGACGTCATTGCCGTCTGCCTACAAACGCGAAGTTGTTGCTCCACTTCGAACACAATTTCCCTTGATTGCGGCTCAGCCGTTAGGTCTTTGAACTCGAGATGGATTTGCAATACGTATTTTTGTGCAATACTGTATTATACAACAATTGTATTATATAATGTACGATTCAATGGCATCAGGAAAAAGAAAATTCACAGATTTGAAAAGCTCCGTTACTACCGTTATTAGCTTTCCGCGCAAGTAGCGTCTAAACCATCCAAGCACGGTAAAGCTTGTTGCGTGAAAGAAATGCTGCACTGCAACGTATTTTTGCAAGCTCAATTCGAGTGTGATCTCGATGATTAAAATCTCGTCTATGAAACCATAATTTTATGTGACTTTTTCCACACCCGTCACAGTTGGTGAATCACGCACACTCAAAATTGCATTGGCCTTCATTGCGTATTTATCGAAGTTGACCTTATATTCGATCGAGATCGTTATGGGGGATTTCCCGCAAATAATTCGTTTGTGATTTCATCAGACAGTGGCACCACTGGTGCATATAAGATGGAATCATGCAGTGAAGATATCCAACGAAGTATAACATTGGTGACAAAGCACGATTCTTAAATAAACATACGCCTACATGACCTGACACTTAGCTCTGCCATCTCCATCAAATTTCCAACGTAAATACTGTACAATCGTCGTTGATAACAAAGATCCCCTTGGACCAACGAATTTTGCGTGAAGGACCTGACGGCACCAAATATAATATAGACGCAGATATTGTCAGGGATCACCACCACCATTCAGGTTAAACTGACCTGTGACGCCATCAGTCGTATTTATGAAGCCTCCGCTTCAACAACGCGAGCATGGCACGGTTATATATTTAGTTCGCCCCTACTGAGGCCCAGGGTGATCTGATATCGATTACTCACGCCCGTGTATCTTCCATGTAACAATCCCCGGTTGAAAAACCTTTGTTTCACCTTTGTGGATCAGGACGGGCACATGTTAGACATGTTCGGCTAAACATTAAGAGTATATTAGAGATTCAGCTGAGATTTAAATATAATGACTGCTTTGCGTGGACGTGTAAAACCCGTGTGTGTTGTTAACGCGAGAAAACACGTTTGCGCGACATATCATGGAGACAGCTTTGGTGATATTGTTCAGGAATTATTCACAGGTGCCCCAAAGATGCTCGCGGGACTGTCTTCACGCGCTGAACAAATTGCTAAACAAGCTGTATTGCTAGACGTTGATAGCATTAAAAATGTTGTCGCGGATCAGCTGAAAAATCTGGGATTGCGAGCGGTGGGATTTGAGATCAATTAGAATGGTTTGTCACTATGGACCTAATGGCGAGTACATTACCATTAACATCAACAATGCCAGCTCCGGTTAGTAAAATCATTATTGAAGCCGCTTAACAACGACTATCAGAATCGGTAATTGCAAGTCAAAAAATGGGAAGTGGATTTGGACGGTAAGCCGTCAGGTAAAGGTATTTTACAAGATCAATAATATGTAAGTGGAAACTAAAGTTTCACCATGGCTAAATTCAAAGATGCATCTGCTCCCGCGTCTGACATGATCACAGCCCTGTGTTGCGAGATCGAAGCAAACAAAATTATCATTATTACATTATCTCAACTATGGAAAGGATATCGAAGCAATTCATGACAACGTCCACGTTGCTACAACTATTATCAGACTCACCCGTTACAGAGACGATTATGCAAGGTCTGCAGACCCGTCTATGATGTTCATCAAACACACAAATGAACATCCTGATCTTATCAAATACACCTTAAATGCAGCACCTGCTGTAACTGGAGACAATCCAATTTCAACAGTGGATTTGCACAGCGTAAAGCCGAGCTTAACATCGGGGTAAAATTTTTCTGCGCTATTCCACTTTAACACATATTAGGGTTTTGTAGAGACGTTCATAAGGTTGTTTCTGGGGCCCAGCACACAGTCCTATTAAAACGTAAGGGTAACGCCAATGATGCAATTCGCAGTGATAGTATCGCTGCTCCCAATGCATGTGTTATCTGAATTTACGCTTTGGATGTCATCAGTGAATCAACCAGCGGCGATAGACGCACGTTTAAAGTAATTTATGATGTCTGGCGGGACATCTATAATTTCATGTCTCGCAATGACCACAGACTCATACCAAAGCGATGATCGAGGAGAATTCTAATGACACATAAGTGCTCAACAAGTTATTAGTGTTTCTAGTGTTGTTAGCAGCAGCTCTAGCGATTTCAACAGCGGCTGCGTTAGGAGCTGATGGAACAGCATCCGTAATGGCTTTGAAATGGCACTGGACGGTCAGAAAATGGATTCGATTATCTAGGCGTGTAAACCAAAGAGTACCGAGCGGAAGTGATCTTCCATTGTGGCCTCGCCGTTGATGAATAAGAAGCTTCTCAATGGCCCATTGATAAATTTTGATTTATTAGCAAAGTGAGTCAACCATTTCTGATGTGTCTATATGAGGTATAAACTCGGATTCTGGTTCTAAGCACAAGGGAAACCATCATCTTTAACCTTGATTGAACAACAAGATCTGCAACGCATTGGGTCGTATATGTGGTGAGACCAAATAATCTTTTAATTTTGACTCGTATGGACTGGTATCAACACTTGAAGTTGTTAATTATTTAACCAGGGGTGCTAACGCCCTTCGACCACCACATTTTCATTCAACTCTGCCGTTACAAATGCGTCTGGACAGGCTATTATGCGGTCATTTTGTTGTTAAAGCGTTGCATGCACAGGCGGAAACATGCTTCCTCGTGCCCAACTCCGCAAACACTTATTGATTTCATACTAAAGTATGTTTAATATTATACCAAATGCCTACTAATATTTAGGGATACTCAACCGCTCGACGACGCGGTGCTTCTGTAGTTCTGATCAGGCATGCAACCAATGATGATTTGAATGAGTTTACTAATCATGTTGATGTTGGTGTTGAGCCAGGTGAGCATGTGATTTTTGAATACCGAACTAGGAAACTTAAAATACCGAACGTTTACATTCAAGATATTAATGTCAGGCTCAAAGGCGCCGTCGCAAGGTACCTGGCTGAAATCACCGAAAACGGTGGAATCAGAGACGCTGACATGGCACTTGCGTTTGTTAAAGTCTATGTTGATACTGCCGAGGACGGGATGAAACAATACATGGATGAACAAATCACAAATGTTCCACCATCACTACCATACGGGATATTTAATACAGGAGAGTTAAAAGCCGATAGTAAAATATGAAATGGTCGAATTGTTTTTGATAATGTAAATTGTTTTGATAAACCTAAAAGTGACATCTTAACAACTTGCGAGTCTGAGTCGTATTTATTTATTATTTATTATTTTGCGGTTATTATATGGATGGAATCAATTAACAGCACTGATAAATAATCAGCCTGATCCACGAGTAGTAGTAATACGTAACGAACCCGACACCGGTGCTCCAAACTCTTTCGTATAAACAACGTCAGTACAATTGATAGTTAAAGCTGAAATTCAATTCCAAACGTTTCACGTCTATCCGGCCAGGGTACTTAACCGTATTTGGCATTTATATTTAAGAGATAGATTTATCATTATAAACATAATGGATTCTGATCGAGGTGATGAAGTTGTGAAATTTACGACGGGGTGTTGGACCAACTGACAGCGGATGCCGACTTTGATTGTTATTTTGTCCCACTTGTGGTCAGATATCCGAGTCAGGGTGGTGTTACCAGACCCTCGTATATACAAAATATAATCTTGTCAAGCACCATATAGAAATTGATAGGTGGGACCACCCTGATGTGCCAATACTAACTAGAGGTCAACGTGCTGTTATAGCATCAGAACTTGAAAACGTTCAATCATTGAATGCACCACCAGAGGTAAAACCACTCCGGGATTGCTTCTACAACAACGAAGTGGAGTTCTCTGACAAGCCCACCCCGGTTATGTTCACTAACGAATATGTTACACCAATATTGACTCAGTTAAGAAAGAAAGATCTCAGCTGTTATTCTGCAAGGACGCATGTGTATGAGTGATAATTTTTGGACTACGACGAGAACAATAGTTTAATAATCACTAAAACATGTATTCGATATGTTTTTAAATAAAAAGAGTGCTCGGCCACAAGAAAGCAAAATGGCCGGAATTTTAAATATTGTCCCAGTAGATATTTTCTACGACTGTATGACAGTTGTACCAGAAAAAAAAGGTAATTGGTTAGAAGTGCGCGTGCGTGTTGCTCCTGGACGTGCTGTGTCTGGACAGGGTCTGCCTTTAGAGCAATTGTACTACGCAATTACATTATTAATATAAGAACTATGACAGACCCTCAATGTTACCAACGTGAACAAATAATTGAAGCAGAACAACAGATGCATATGAAATCGCTAAGATAACCGCGTTGATCGTGAAATACAACGCTCGTATTTTGTTGTAGATGCTGTTTGTGGACTTGCCGCGGCAACATTTGTTGGTCTTGGCGTGGCTGGAATCGTTGGAACAACAACCATCATAGTTGCACCAATCGGAATTATTGTTAGGGCTACATCGATAGTAACCTTTGTCTCTGGTGTTGTTAGGAATTAATTTCTATAATATTATGTTGACGAATACGTATCCATTCCGATCTGCTTGCAGCGGCACAAAGTAGTCTCAACACGATCAGTAAACTGTATTAGGTGGCTGTCGGGGATAAAATAATTAGCATGGCTGAGCTAAAGACTATCTTAGAAAAAATGGAAAATAACCGACAACCCCGAGCACAGACAAGGAACCGTGTGGTAACGGATTTACAGACAATATAAGTCGAGTAAAAACGTCAATCTTGCATGACTCTGGTCACTTGTTTGACCGCTTCACCTTCGTGTATTAATTATCAACGGGTTGCATATAGTATATGGCTTTTATGTTAAATTGAGCAAAGGTCATAGGGGATGGAGGGCAGCGATCTATATCATAAATAGAAAGGCGGAACATTCATAATGATACTACTATGGTTTTTTTAAGACGTAATCGGTCGTTTCCATTCGGACCAACTCTTTTAGTTGTGCGAGAGAAAAAAAATGCCTCAGATGTAAGTTAGAGCAATACTTTACAAAATAAATCATACATTTTGTTCGCCGAAAATTTCTTCGCACAAATGAAACCGCAATATATTCGGAACACCTCAGCTTTTTCTATGATTGGATTGACCGTAGGATTGACCTCGAGGTTGCGAACGAAAAGATCGTTGCATGCATTCGCAACTTCTCGGTCAATCCTTGTTTCATAAATTGCCGAGATTGTACAAATAGCAACTATCGGCATACATTGGAGGAATAATCCAGTTGGATTGACCTCGAAGTTGCAAATGAAGTCATTGTTTGTAAAACAAAATTTCTTCTTTACAAGGACCGCCTCATTGAATGAGGTAAATAAATAAGTCTTAACCGCTTGGCGCATCACAATTATCAAACCAAATTAGCAACAACAACCCCCCCCCCAAAAAAAAACAAACAAACAAAAAAAAACAAAAAACAAACAAACAAACAAACAAACAAACAAACAAAAAAAAAAAACCAGCAAGCAACCACAAACAAAACAAACAAATCAAAACAAACAGAATCTACATAAATGTATTGAAATGCTGAAAGAAAAACTCTTTCAATTACGCAATAAGAGCATTGGTTAAGCGTAATAATATGGCCACTACTTCAAAATAACGTCATAAACTTGATGATTTCATGATGGGTAAAGACCGAGTTCCTACCGCAGGCAATATGAGAGATCGTTCGAATTATCCGGATGTAAAACCTGTCCTATAGGGACTATAGAGGCTTCTGTCTGGAGTTTCACATTTTCACGCAATTTAAATTTTTTACGAAAAAGTATTTCCCTACCACCTCCCCCCATTATTCTTGTTTTAAAAAAGACGTGTATATCACTATAACGGTTTAAAGAGCCTACACGTTTCTTTATTTTGATATGTAAACGAAGGAGACTGATTTTGGTTTGAATTTGATATTTGAATGACGGAGGTATATTTTGGTTTGAGTCTGATATCTAAATGAATGAGGTTGATTTTGATATCTGCATGAAGGAGGTTGATTTTGATATCTGAATCATGGAGATTGATTTGATATCAAAATGAAGGAGGTTGCTTTTGGTTTAAGAATGCTCCGCTAGGCCTTATTTCTCACGTGCATTTCATAAAAGATTGCTAGCTCTGCATCGATATTTTCACTTCCTGAGTTTGGGAGGTAAATTATAAAGAGAAAAAAAACGAGCCGACACAATTTTATTAATTTTTTTCTATACTTAAAATTCATTTCTGCTTATGAAAGACAAGCAAGATTTGTGTACTTTGTGCTATTAGAAGTACATTTCCCCAGTACACACTTCGCGGAAGTGGTCATTTTCACTCGACAGCACATGGTATTCCTAATAATAATAATATAAAATATCAATCAAAGCAGATGAACGACATGTAAATGCTTGTTAGCGTTCTCTACATTGTGAGAGTCGTACAACAAACAACATTGCCCTGTGCCTTCCGCACTTTAAACGGTACTCCATAACTTCAGAGTTCAACAATGGGACTTTTTTACATCCGGGCATTTTGAGTCCATCTATCGTTCATTTGAGGGGGCGTGCAGCAGTTATTATATACTTTGAGAGAGTGACGTGTGTAAGAGAAGTTGCTTGCATTGGAAACTTGCAAAGTGGAGAGAATGTTGGCATAAATCTATGCTTCTTTGATGTAATGTTGCTGTCATTTCTGTGGATATTGTAGTTGTGGAAATTGTATATGATCTAAGCACACTGCTAACTAAAATGACTGCTCCCTTGTGCTAAAAAAACATCATCCTTAATTAGTCTAAAGTACAATATCTTTAGCAACTATCAAAATAGGGAAAATTAATTTTGCCCGACTAGACAATACCAGCTTTTGAAAGTGCAATGAATGAATTACCAAATATATCAAATGTAAAAAAAAAAAAAAAAAAAAAAAAAAAAAAAAAAAAAAAAAAAAAAAAAAAAAAAAAAAAAAAAAAAAAAAAAAAAAAAAAAAAAAAAAATTAAAAACAAAATAAAATTATCGGCTCTTTTTTTTACAATTTACCTCTGAAGTTCAGGAAGTGAAAATGACCAAGTGGAGCTAGCAGTTTTTTGAAAGATGCACATCTGGAGTACGGCCAAGCTGTATGCTCTATAACCCATATTACACCCATCAATCATACACCTATAGAAAGGGACTTAAAGGTTCTGTGAACAATAACTAAGATAAACAAGGTCTTTTTTTTTTAAATAGCCAGTATAACCAGTGAGGAAACCGGGGAAATTCTTTTTGTTCAAAATTCTAACCTATGCAAAATACGAAACTGTAGAGCGCCACCTGAGGTGAAAATTTTATCCTTCACGAAATCATCAAGTTTTGGTCCTCCTTTCGACAAATCGACCGTGTTATGTGCTTAGGTAATGTTCTTTAAATATTATCGAACGCTTTCTTTTTAAATAATTAACTTTTGTAGATTACTTAAGTATAGTGTCTTGGATTTTGCTTCAAAACTATTGTGCGGTAAGCGTTAAAGACCGTCATTCACCATACGAAATGAAACGGTCTGCGTATGGGAGAGAACAAACAAATGCTGATTACGTCACGGAAAATCCACCTTTATGGTTTCCTTTTCTCTAACACTGGAGGATCACGAAGAAGATTTCACCTTGGGTTCAAAGTCTTTTCCGAGTGATCTGATAAACCTTTGAACTTAAACAAAAACGTTATTCTTACATGATAATTTATAAAATGAATAATTACAAATTATCAATAAGATGAATTTAAAAGAAACTGAATTCTGTTGCACGTGAAATTCTAATGTTTGACTGCTGACCACGTCACAAAATTCTTGAGTCTAAACCAGCTGAAGACAGCCTTCACATGTCTGGATGTGGAAAAAAATTCGCATATTTTATACAGCTTTGTCTCTTTTCTTTTCTCTTTCTATCTTCCTCTTTTCTAGTTCTACTTATCTTCTTTGGTTTTCTTCACTAACACTACAACAACTAATCTGATACTGTTGCTATTACAATTGCTACTACAACCACCTCAATAACAACAACAACTACTACTACTATTACTTTTTGATAGGAAAAAAGATCCTACTAACTTAATAAAAAAATCCGACCCTACTTCTGTGATAGATAAAAAGGCATTACTTCTGTGATATATAAAAAGGCTCTACTATAGTAACAGAAAAAGGCCCTACTACTGTGATAGATAAAAAGGTCTTACTACTGTGATAGGAAAAGGCCCTACTACTGTGATAGATAAAAAGGTCATACTACTGTGATAGAAAAAGGCCTACTTCTGTGATAGATAAAATGCCCTACTACTGTAATCGATAAAAAGGCCCTACTACTGTAATCGATAAAAAGGCCCTACTACTGTGATAGATAAAAAGGTCATACTACTGTGATAGATAAAAAGGTCCTACTACTGTGATAGATAAAAAGGTCCTACTACTGTGATAGAAAAAGGTCATACTACTGTGATAGATAAAAAGGCCCTACTACTGTGATAGATAAAAAGGTCCTACTACTGTGATAGAAAAAGGTCATACTACTGTGATAGTTTTAAAGGTCCTACTACTGTGATAGATAAAAAGGTCATACTACTGTGATAGAAAAAGGTCATACTACTGTAATAGATTAAAAGGTCCTACTACTGTGATAGATGAAAAGGTCATACTACTGTTATAGAAAAAGGTCATACTACTGTGATAGATTAAAAGGTCCTACTACTGTGATAGATTCAAAGGTCATACTACTGTGATAGATAAAAAGGCCCTACTACTGTGATAGAAAAAGGTCCTACTACTGTGATAGATAAAAAGGCCCTACTACTGTGATAGAAAAAGGTCATACTACTGTGATAGATTAAAAGGTCCTACTATTGTGATAGATTAAAAGGTCTTACTACTGTGATAGAAAAAGGTTATACTACTGTGATAGATTAAAAGGTCATACTACTGTGATAGAAAAAGGTCATACTATTGTGATAGATTAAAAGGTCATACTACTGTGATAGATAAAAAGGCCCTACTACTGTGATAGAAAAAGGTCATACTACTGTGATAGATTAAAAGGTCCTACTACTGTGATAGAAAAAGGTCATACTACTGTGATAGATTAAAAGGTCCTACCACTGTGATAGATAAAAAGGTCCTACTACTGTGATAGAAAAAGGTCATACTACTGTGATAGAAAAAGGTCCTACTACTGTGATAGATTCAAAGGTCATACTACTGTGATAGATAAAAAGGCCCTACTACTGTGATAGAAAAAGGTCATACTACTGTGATAGATTAAAAGGTCCTACTACTGTGATAGATAAAAAGGTCCTACTACTGTGATAGAAAAAATACCCTTACTTTGATAGAAAAAAGCCTTACAAATGTGATAGAAAAAGGCCCAAATTATGATAAACAAAATGGCTCTTCTACTGTGATAGAAAAAATGGCCCTAATACTGTGATAGGACAAAAAAATCCCCTAAAATTGTAATTGAAAAAAGCCCTACAACTGTGATAGAAAAAAGGCCTAAAACTGTGATAGAAAAAAGCTCTACAACTGTGATAGAAAAAAGCCCTACAACTGTGATAGAAAAAAAGCCCTACAACTGTGATAGAAAAAAGGCCCTATTATTGTGATAGGAAAGGATGCCCTAGTACTGCGATAGAAAAAAGGCCCCAATAGTATCGTATTTTGGTGAGAAGAATGAAAAGATTTTCGAAATCAGCCCAAATCTAAGTCAGGAGGTGGATAACGTATAAGTTATAGCGTGTACAGAAAGGACGCGAAAAAGGAAGACTGACATAATTAATTAACGGCATGATATTATGTAAATAGGTCCCTACAGACTACTACAAAGCACAGAAACTCACATAACCTCAAGTATTGAATGCTGTCCTCGAAACAAGAGTTCTTTTTACAAGTATATCAGAAACAAAGGGTGTCTTCTGCCACAAAGCCAACTAAGCGTGTGCTCTTTAGTCAGAATGTGATTACGGACTATAACAACTTGTTTAGTCCGAATGTGATTACGGACTATAACAGCTTGTTTAGTCAGAATGTGATTACGGACAATAACAACTTGAGTGGCGTAGAAATAAATACTGCCTCTAACACCTCCCTTTTTCCCGTCAGCTTTCCTGTTCCGTCTACTGTACAATTCGTCATTTCCGTCCACAGCACAATTCGTAACGCTGCAAGTGAAAGGCGTGCCTGACATGTTCTTAATACATATGCCATATGTATCGATTGTACAGTATCTAAATGAGTCTCTCTCTCCCTCTCTCTCTAGATCGATCGATCGATCCACATTTTCCAAAAACGTTTTTAGGCATACAGATTCATATTGCTTGAAAGTTATCACAAATCGATTCGTAACTCAACCGATGCTTAAAAATGAGAATACATTTCAAGTCATACAAACGTCCGTATGTTCTGAAAAGATGACTAAAATTGCTGGCATTTCTGTGTATAATCATTATACTCTACTTAATATACTAGATTATTTTGAAAGTATATATTTCGATTGTTGGTTTAAAGTCAAATAGCGGGTTCAGACACTGTGCATCGTCCAAGTGTAAAAGAAAGACGGATGGACAGACAGGGAGGTAGTGTATTAGTTTACTACCGAGCTGAAGCTTATTATCAGTTATATACCGAACGAAATGAAGCAGTAAGAAGTAAATGCAATCACCACAGCAACAGCCTTTGATCCCATTCAGCTGTAGAGTGTTTTGTTCTAAATATCAAAACTAATTACTTTAGTGTTCGTATAAACTACATCTGATTTTAGTGTATGTGTACCCAATAACCTCTAAAAGCTTGCATGTAGATATTACAATGCTTTAGCCTCTAATACGAAAGCAGTATTATCATGATTCATTTCACTTGGCAAGGCGACTTTTAGATTTATATTCAGGGCCTCATCGGTGTTTGTGTCAGTGTGGGTCCAGGGTTTTCTTCCCCCCCCCCCCAACGTACTGTTGCTTGTCACTTGAAATTTGACCATCGTTTTATTCTTGCGCACGTTTATTGGGTATTATGCACACTTTGAATACAAAGAGGAAAGTCAGGGCCCTTTTGAAATTTGGACCCACCCCACTTACCCCAAACACTTGACCTGATCCGGCCCTGATATTGAGAAAAGAATCTTACTTTCAGATTTATCCTGACTCATCGACACTGCTTCATGGCTTAATTTACATAGGACCTGCATAGCACAACGGTAACACGTTGGTTTTACGCTTTGCGAACCTTGGTTAGTTCCCAAGAGCTAGAGAGTGCAAAAGTTTCAAGTTAATAACCCCTTTTATGGTCTGTTTCTTATCACCTCGCGCGATTACCGTCACGTGGGAATTCGTCCGCTAATTGGAAATAATGTATCAATGGCCCGGCCCCTCATGTCATTCACGTAGTGAATTTTTTCCACGAAGAAAGGTTTTTTGTGACAAAATTCATTTCCATGAAAAGTATCCTTTTACAAGGTCATTTGTCTTGTCAATAATGTAAAATCTCCATTTACAAGGTCGTTTATCTTGCCAATAATGTAAAAATCGCCATTGAAAAGAAAAACAAATGTTCTTTTTTAATCATGACGGGTCTTCGTTGTACACGGCAAAATTACCAGTCATAATTAACTTTGTTTCGTTCTTCCTGGAAAATTCAGTTTTCATGAATTTTGACTTTTTTCACAAACACTTTTTTTCACGAAAATTTGCATTGAGGATAACAAGCTAAATACCTAATGAGAGTTGCACTTTTTTCAAGAAAAGTGTTAAAAAAGGCACTTTTTCGTGAAGGCTCGAAAAGGGTAAAAACGTGCACTTTTCGTGAAGAAAATAGCATTTTTCATGAAGATTACACTTTTACGAAAAATTAACATTTTTCATGAAAAGTTTGCATCTGGAATTTTTTCATGAGGAAGCTGGCATTCTTCACTTTGCCACGAAGAAATAAACCATAAAAGATAATTATGAAAGTGTCGCTACGTTTCATTTAGGTCTTAAAAAGAAATGATCCCCAAATTCCGTTTTGTCTACTTTTATCTGATCCCTACATAATCGAAATAATAGAGAAAAGAAAGAAAAAAACACAAAAAAAACCCCAAAACAAAACAAAACAAAAACATCAAGAGAAGAGAAACAATAAAAAATGAATTTGGGACTCTAAGCAAACAAGCACTAATGACCCTCAAAAGGTGTGGCCTTTACTTACCTCGCATATCTCTCTAGAAATGTGTTGCATTCCTTTAAATTTAGAGTACATTCGTAGTTTTCTGTATTCGCTGGAGGGCTTTACTGCATTTGCAAGTAATTATTTCTACTCAGTAGATGTTATTGCCTATTCTTCCGGATTTTCATGGTGTACTTTTCACATCAGGCCCTTGATGTGACCTGCTTATTGTGGCAGTCATATTGTTTTAACTGCGATAGCCAGTATAAAACAAAAAATACAAACTTACTTTGTATTAATTCTTGATGAACTGAGGAAAATTTAATCTTCCGGTTGAAAAGTCAAATAAGTCAAAACTGAACTGGCCCCCAGTCGCTGCTTTAGACCAAAAGGAAACTGTCAAAATGCCGCACATCAGTATGTATGCTACGTAATTGTGATATACAAGACTATACTTATAAACTACCACCTATTGAGTATACACTATATGTACTACTTGACATTTATGCGTGCAGATAGGAAATTGATCGGTGGGCAATGTTTCTATTTTAGTATGAGATGAAAAGAAATTATTCTTTCACTTGAAATTAGGCGGCGATAGGCAATTGTCTTGCATTTTGTCATTTTCCCTGCAGGAGAAGTAAACTCTTACAAAGGAAATGATATAGTTTTCTTTTGCAGATCTTTGCCCCGCCCCACCCCCACCCCCACCCCCCTTGCTAGGTTCCAGCGAGGACTGAATCCCCTCGCAGATAAACATTTTGAAATTGAATCGTCTTTTTCAGATAGCGTTCCAATACTTGATAAACAAACATCAATAAATTAATCGTCTTTTTCAGATAGCGTTCCAATACTTGATACACAAACATCGATAAATTACCAATAAGGAGCAAAGTTGCAACAGCCATCTTCATCGTAAGAGGCAGTATATACCAAGTTTTATATTTTAAAAAAAATGGAAACTCTGATCTGAATCTGTCTCAGAATGGTCTGTCTTTATCAGACGATTCTCTTGCTATGTAATCTAAGAGTGCAACAATTTAAGAAGTACATCCCGTGTAAATCGTTTAGATTTAATTAGGAAATACAATAGTGGAAGACGAATGTGCAGCAGGATATTCCACTTGTAATGTTTTAACATAAATACTCTAATGTACATTTTAATATTTTAATGGACAAATACTCTAATGTACATTTTAATGGACAAATACTCTAATGTACATTTTTATGGACAAATACTCTAATGTACATTTTAATGGACAAATGCTCCAATACACATTTTAATGGACAAATGCTCTAATGTACATTTTAATGGACAAATACTCCAATACACATTTTAATGGACAAATACTCTAATGTACATTTTAATGGACAAATGCTCTAATGTACATTTTAATGGACAAATGCTCTAATGTACATTTTAATGGACAAATACTCTAATGTACATTTTAATGGACAAATACTCTTATCTACATTTTAATGGACAAATACTCCAACACACATTTTAATGGACAAATACTCTAATGTACATTTTAATGGACAAATACTCCAATACACATTTTAATGGACAAATACTCCAACACACATTTGAATGGACAAATACTCTAATGTACATTTTAATGGACAAATATTCCAATACACATTTTAATGGACAAATGCTCTAATGTACATTTTAATGGACAAATACTCTAATGTACATTTTAATGGACAAATGCTCTAATGTACATTTTAATGGACAAATACTCTAATGTACATTTTAATGGACAAATACTCTTATCTACATTTTAATGGACAAATACTCCAACACACATTTTAATGGACAAATACTCTAATGTACATTTTAATGGACAAATACTCCAATACACATTTTAATGGACAAATACTCCAACACACATTTGAATGGACAAATACTCTAATGTACATTTTAATGGACAAATATTCCAATACACATTTTAATGGACAAATGCTCTAATGTACATTTTAATGGACAAATACTCTAATGTACATTTTAATGGACAAATACTCTAATGTACATTTTAATGGACAAATACTCTAATGTACATTTTAATGGACAAATACTCTAATGTACATTTTAATGGACAAATACTCTAGTGTACATTTTAATGGACAAATATTCCAATACACATTTTAATGGACAAATACTCCAATACACATTTTAATGGACAAATGCTCTAATGTACATTTTAATGGACAAATACTCCAATACACATTTTAATGGACAAATACTCTAATGTACATTCTAATGGACAAATGATCTAATGTACATTCTAATGGACAAATGATCTAATGTACATTTTAATGGACAAATGATCTAATGTACATTTTAATGGACAAATGATCTAATGTACATTCTAATGGACAAATGATCTAATGTACATTCTAATGGACAAATGATCTAATGTACATTCTAATGGACAAATGATCTAATGTACATTCTAATGGACAAATGATCTAATGTACATTTTAATGGACAAATGATCTAATGTACATTTTAATGGACAAATGATCTAATGTACATTCTAATGGACAAATGATCTAATGTACATTCTAATGGACAAATGATCTAATGTACATTCTAATGGACAAATGATCTAATGTACATTCTAATGGACAAATACTCTAATGTACATTTTAATGGACAAATACTCTAATGTACATTTTTATGGACAAATACTCTAATGTACATTCTAATGGACAAATGATCTAATGTACATTCTAATGGACAAATGATCTAATGTACATTTTAATGGACAAATGATCTAATGTACATTTTAATGGACAAATGATCTAATGTACATTCTAATGGACAAATGATCTAATGTACATTCTAATGGACAAATGATCTAATGTACATTCTAATGGACAAATGATCTAATGTACATTCTAATGGACAAATACTCTAATGTACATTTTAATGGACAAATACTCTAATGTACATTTTTATGGACAAATACTCTAATGTACATTCTAATGGGCAAATGATCTAATGTACATTCTAATGGACAAATGATCTAATGTACATTCTAATGGACAAATGCTCTAATGTACATTTTAATGGACAAATACTCCAATACACATTTTAATGGACAAATACTCTAATGTACATTCTAATGGACAAATGCTCTATTGTACATTTTAATGGACAAATGATCTAATGTACATTTTAATGGACAAATACTCCAATACACATTTTAATGGACAAATAATCTAACAATGCAGAACAGTTGGCACTAAACTTATTTTATGTTATGGATTTGGCTGTTTATTCTTAACAATTTAGAATTGTACATTGTCAAGTACACTGTGTACATTAAACCACTTAATCTTAAGAATTTAGAGTTGCACTTTGTAAGGTACACTGTATAAATTATACTATTTAATCATTACAATTTAGAACTGTACTGTGCCCTGTACAATGTATAAATTAGGCTAGATAATCCTAACAATTTAGAATTCCAGGTGGCCTTTTGTCTTCCATGACATTTTCAGCCGTGTTTGGGTTTCCAATTTAATAGTTGCTTTGTGATTATGTTGTCCTTCATCCTCTCTACGTGTTCCCACCATGAAAGAGTTTTCTGAGGTAGCAAAATGGTAAAATGGTTTTAAAAAATGGTATGGAGAAAAATAAAGATTACATAAATGTAAGTTTATAAATTATACATCCCAAAATGATGGAAAGCTTAGATTAATTAAAATAAGAAGAAATAAAGTTGTATCTGCACTAAATGACAATTCATAATGCATAATGCATTGAAAATGTTAGATATATCACAAGTATAATTTTATTAGTCCATGTTGATCACTTAATTTGTAAAATCGAATACAACCATGAAAATTTGGTTTTGTTGCCTTGCCCCCCCCCCCAATCAAACACTACTTACAAGGTAACCAGTGAAAATAGGTCTAAAAATGACAAATGCTTTCTAAAACCGAGAGAGAAAAACACATGAAAAAGATTGAATCATTAAAGATGGCTAAATTCATCATGGACGAGGTTGAATCATTAAAGATGGCTAAATTCATCATGGACGAGGCTGAATCATTAAACATGACTAAATTCATCACGGTGCAGGTTGAATCGTCAAACATGGCTAAATTGATCATGGAGGAAATTATATCATTAAAGATGGCTAAGTTCATCATGGATGACGTTGAATCATTAAAGATGGCTAAATTCATCATGGAAGAGGTTGAATCATTAAAGATGGCTAAATTCATTATGATGGAGGTTGAATCGTTAAACATGGCTAAATACATTATGAAGGAAATTGAGTCATTAAAGATGGCTAAATTCATCATGGACGAGGCTGAATCATTAAACATGGCTAAATTCATCATTGACGAGGTTGAATCATTAAAGATGGCCAAGTTCATCATGGAGGAAAATGAATAAATAAAGTTGGCTAAATTCATTACGGTGGAGGTTGAATCATTGAATATGGCTAAATTCATCATGGAGGACGTTGAATCATTAACATGGCTAAATTCATCATGGAGGAAATTTAATCGTTAAACATGGCTAAATTATCTTGGTGAAGGTTGAATCGTTAAACTTGGCTAAATTCATTATGGAAGAAATTGAATCATTACAGATGGCTAAGTTCATCATGGAGGAAATTGAATCATTAAACATGGCTAAATTCATCAAGGTGGAGGTTGAATTCTTAAACTTGGCTAAATTCATGATGGAAGAGGTTGAAACATTAAAGATAGCTATATTCATAATGGATGAGGTTGAATCGTTAAACACGGTTAAATTCATCAGGAAGGAGATCATGGATAATACTCAGTAGTCTTTTTTTTTCTTTTGTCTGAAATATTGTCCTGTAAGATTCCATCGCACGATAAGCAGCTATTCCTGTAATGAAACTATTGTAGCAATTGTGGTTAAAGGCATAAATGCATCAAGAACAAAGCAACCGAAAACATTTTATTTATCGAACACGTTTTGTTCACTATTTTTAGATTTCTTTGACTATTTAAAATTGATGTTTGCATCGTTGAGCGCAATGAAACTAATGTGCTTGAATTTTATCAAACACTGGCTGCAGACATAGGTAACACGAAAATATCCAACATTTAAAGTCACAGCGTCCTCTTTCATTTTATTTTTTAAACAAGCTGCTGGTGTTAAGAGGTCTATTCATAACCACGGTGTAAATTATTACATGTGACAAATATTTTTAAAGTTAAGCAGTTCTATGAATTACTCGTAGTGGCAATCCCGTGAGTTACTCGCAGTGGCAATACCGTGTATTACTTGCAGCAGCAATACCGTGTGTTACTTGCAGTGGCAATACCTTGTATTACTTGAAGTGGCGATACTGTGTATTACTTGTGGCAGCAATACCGTGTATTACTCTCAGTGGCAATACTGTTTATTACTTGAAGTTGCAATACCTTGCATTACTTGCAATGGCAAACTGTGTAATACTCGCAATGGTAATACCGTGTATTACTCGCAGTGGCAATACCGTGTATTACTTGAAGTGGCGATACCGTGTATTGCTTGTAGTAGCAATACCGTGTATTACTCGCAGTGGCAATATCGTGTATTACTTGAAGTGACAATACCGTGTATTACTTCCAATGGCAATACCGTGTATTACTTGAAGTGGCGATACCGTGTATTACTTGTAGTAGCCACACCGTGTATTACTCACAGTGGCAATACCGTGTATTACTTGAAGTGGCAATACCGTGTATTACTTGAAGTGGCAATACTGTGTATTACTTGCTGTCATTTGTAGTGTCATGGGTTGCTTATTTAAGGGCCCTGGTAAAGTTATTTCTTTTAGCTGATTACGTCACATTACTTGCTAGTGGGGTTGTTTTTTCATCATTGATCAGAAGTGTATCAAGAAGGACTGAGCAAACCTAACGTGCTTAGCACGGTGAAAAAATTTTGAAACTGTAAAATAAACTAGTTCCCGAAACCTTTAGTGCCAATATAAATTATTGCTTGCTTATTTTATTATCAGTATTGTTTTTGATGTTTCTAAATTGTCTCGTGTCCTTTGAACGTCCGAGTATCTGAGAACAGACATGAATGTAGGATCATCGTCGCCAGAGGAGTTATTTCGAATAAATATTGTCCTTATGATCCCTTATTTTCTACATAAATTTTTACTTTATCTTCCTTTCACTGTCCTATTCAGTTTCTTGTTGCACAGTCCTATATTGCTTCCTTTTATTGTCCTATTCAATTTCTTGTTGCACAGTCCTATATTGCTTCCTTTTATTGTCCTATTCAATTTCTTGTTGCACAGTCCTATATTGCTTCCTTTTATTGTCCTATTCAATTTCTTGTTGCACAGTCCTATATTGCTTCCTTTTATTGTCCTATTCAATTTCTTGTTGCACAGTCCTATATTGCTTCCTTTTATTGTCCTATTCAATTTCTTGTTGCACAGTCCTATATTGCTTCCTTTTATTGTCCTATTCAATTTCTTGTTGCACAGTCCTATATTGCTTCCTTTTATTGTCCTATTCAATTTCTTGTTGCACAGTCCTATATTGCTTCCTTTTATTGTCCTATTCAATTTCTTGTCGCACAGTCCTATATTGCTTCCTTTTATTGCCCTATTCAATTTCTTGTCGCACAGTCCTATATTGCTTCCTTTTATTGTCTTATTCAATTTCTTGTCGCACAGTCCTATATTGCTTCCTTTTATTGTCTTATTCAATTTCTTGTCGCACAGTCCTATATTGCTTCCTTTTATTGTCCTATTCAATTTCTTGTCGCACAGTCCTATATTGCTTCCTTTTATTGTCCTATTCAATTTCTTGTCGCACAGTCCTATATTGCTTCCTTTTATTGTCTTATTCAATTTCTTGTCGCACAGTCCTATATTGCTTCATCTTTTGGTCCTATTCAGTTATTGTTGCACTGCCCCATATTGCTTCCATTTATTGTCCTATTCAGTTTCAAGTCGTACTGTCCCATATTGTTTCATTTTGTTGTCCTATTCCGTTTTAAGTCGTACTGTCTCATATTGCCTCATTTTATTGTCCTATTCAATTTCTTTTCGTACTGTCTCGTATTGCTTCCTTTCACTAACCTATTTTTTGTCGCACAGTCCTATATTGCTTCCTGTAATTATCCTTTTCAGTTTCTTGTCGTACTATCCCATATTGCTTCCTTTTATTGTCATATTCAGTGTCTTGTTGTACTGTCCCATATTGCTTCCTTTTATTGTCCTATTCAATTTCAAGAGTTTGTCCCATATTGCTTTCTTTATGTGTCCTTTCAATCTCTTGTACTGTCCCATATTGCTTCCTTTTATTGTCCTATTCAGTTTCTTGGTGAACTGTCCCATATTGCTTCCGTTTATTGTCCTATTCAGTTTCTTGTCGTAATGTCCCATTTTGCTTCCTTTTATTGTCCTATTCAGTTTCTTGTCTACTGTCCCATATTGCTTCATTGTATTGTCCTATTCAGTTTCTCATGTTTCAACATGTCCCATACTTTCTCTGAATGAGACATGAAAGAAGTTTAAATGTCTTCGTGTTTGAATCAGGATTTATTTCATTTTCATTATTTTTTGTGTTCAAATTCTTATAGACAAGGTTATAGTCTTTTCCATTGTATTTTTTCTTTAACTTTTCAACTTCATATTCTCTCTTTTGATTTCTTCTGTCATTTTATCATTAACCTCTTAGGACATTGTCAACATTGCAGCCGCCTTCTCACGTTTTTCATTTGTGCGATTTTCTTGTACATGTGTTTTTCTCTTTGTTTAAAAGCATCGGTTATGTCATTTCCCTTTTCTATTTTTATTTTCTTTGTACAAGAGTATTTTGAAAAGACATTCCCAAATGTATTTATATCCGTTGCTACATTCTTCATATGTATGTAATTCAACTATATCTAACAATACCACTATTTCGAACGATATTTTATCTCGCTTGCTTGTGTAATGTGTATGTACATTATTCAGGCAGCCATTAATTCCATTCAGTATTTTTTTCTTATTTCGTTTAATTTATTTCGACAACTGAGCGATACTTATGTAAGGACCTGGATTTTCAGATCGTGGTAAAATGTCTTAAATGTTGAACGTAGTCGGGAGGAAAATGTCGTACTTTTGATTCATCATTTTAAACGAAATAAAGTCATAAAATAGGTGGAGGTGAAACTATTTAGGCCTCATAAATTCTATGTATGTGTTACGAACAAGCCTACAGGATATCCATTTCAGCAGGTGCTTTTTTCAGCGATTTGTAACTTTTCTTAAAGCCTTTGAAACATATAAATGATTTCAGATTTATATAAAATTTTGCCTTTCCGTAACTCTAAAGCAGCTACATCATGTCCTGAGTCATCACCGGACGTTTCAAATCACCGGACGTTTTAAGTCACCGGACGTTTCAAATCGAACTTTGTTCTCCATAAATTCTATTTGTTCCCTGTTGAGTCATTATAGATTGAGCCTGTAAAATTTATGAGATCTTCCCGTTGTACTGCGAATTTTGCCGAGTGTAAATGAACGTATTTACCCACATCAGGTACACAATTTATTCCTTCTTCAAATCTCACTGCTTTAATCATCTTGCGATCGGTATGTGTTATGTGTGATTAGATGTTATCAACTTCAAATGTAATATGTAAATGAGCATTTTGTATTCTCTCGTACACTAAAATACTTGTGACAAAAAAACTTTGACTGCTCTTTTATCCCATCAAACATTAACTAGAGTCCTCTACTGGCTGAAAGGAATTTCCAGGAATTCAAGATGGGACTATTTCTTCCTTTTAAATGCCAAGTGTTGAAACCATCTTCGATACACTTCAGCGATAACAAGATCTTCAAATTTACTTCTGTGATGGACATATTGGATGTCAGCTTGGCGGCCATATTGGATGTCTGAACGACACCATTTCATTTACGACCAAATACAGTCTAGACTTTGGGATGAATACATGTATACAGGTGTATGGCAATCCTCCAAGTAGTTTAGGAGTAGTGGTAACAAATTTGTCCTAATAGATGATCGGACAATGGACAACAGACCATCCCATGACCAGCAGTAAAAGAAAATACACATTATCTCTTGATTCCGACATTGTTGTTTTGTATTAACTTATGTTGTTTTTGTATTAACCTAATGAAAAGTCTCTATCACCTTCCCAAAGAATGAAATTCAACAGAATGCAGCTTTTCACTTTTACTTTGTATTGTGTAAAAGAAATCACATTAGTGATTCTACATAGCGATGTCCTTGATAATATCAATGTATTAATGTCCAGGGACTTGGGAGTATTTTATTATAAACTAGATTGCTCGTTAATATTGAAGACAGCATCAACATACACTATGGTCTATGGGCTTGGAGAATTTTTAAAGATTTGAGTGCTAGCGTCCGCCTCGGATGCGGGACGCCATGGGTTCGAACCCGGCCGAGTCATACCAAAGACTTACAAAAATGGTACTAACAGCAGTCTCGCTAGGCGCTCAGCATTACGAGGTTAGTATTAGGACTGGTCGGACTGGTGTTAGGATAATGTGACTGGGTGGGACATCATGCTACATGTCTGAGGCATGATGCCCCAGTGCTAGACATCACTATAAACTGCCATACTGCAGACATTGTAGCGATATGACTGAACAATTGTTAAAGCTACGTTAAAAATCCAAATCACACACACACACTTCTGCATGTCAGTGTCTAAGACATGAACAATGAATATTAATCCAGGGCCAAGGGTAATTTTAAAAAATAGCGGTCCAGAAATGTTTTTATATAGGGATATGCAATTTAAATTGCACAAATGACTGTCATGCATAAACCAGATGAAACTTAATTGGTTTCAGACATTTGTATACTGCTCAAATCAATTACAGTTGCCAGATATATCTAGCAACAATATTTGAAAACTTAAATTTTAGCTTCTAAAATTCATAATGAAAATTTCTATCACTTGGCCTTTGAGCCCCTTCCAGTCTAACCTACAATGTATCTGCTGCATCTATACAGGAAATTCAAATGCTCTCTTGGATCACGCATTTTGTTTTAAAACTAATGCCAGTCATGATAACAGATTCCCGTACAAACTAAGCATGCACGGGAGGCAGAAGGAGGACATTACATCAATATGTACATTATTCTTACTACATCATTGTAGAAAAACTGAAACATACAGTCCAATATGGTCAGGCACACACTCCTGTTCTCTTTGCATGCTGGGAACACCATTCGTATGTTATAGTCAAGACAGTCCAGTAAGGAAGTACTCTTATTTCAAGAAGTCATGGTAGCTCAGTTGATAGCGTCAGACTTGTAATCCATGGGTCACAGGTTTTAATCCCACCCTGACCAGCCCAGGTCATCAGATTTGTAATTCATGGGTCACAGGTTTTAATACCACCCTGACCAACCCAGGTCATCAGATTTGTAATCCATGGGTCACAGGTTTTAATCTCATCCTGACCAGCCCAAGTCAGCTGTGTCACCATGTACTTGGAAAAGGAACATTGCGCCCATTTCCTCTTGACACGATATAGACAAGAACATATTAAAGGATCGTCAAATCCTGAAAAAAAATCCTTCAAGAACAATAAATGGGCAAACATACATGTATACTAAGTTCATTCTTTTTTAGGGAGGGAATGTTCCTAAGATGGAGAGTGTTGGCAAACCATATTTGCTCCTTTAATTTAGCAATACAACACATTTTAAATTAAAACTGGTGTATATCAAACCAAATCTATTAAAGAGGGCTTTCTTGCAACCTGTAACGAGTCTAAATTAACTAGTCCAATATCTGTATAATGCAGCGAACAAACACCCAACGTCATTCAGGCATGAAATATAGATCACAGCAATCTACTTTTAGTATGGCTTTGACACTTGAGACTAGACCACACAGAGATGTTTGACTCTACATATAACCAACAAATTCAGTTAATTTTTGTGCCCTGTCTTGAAATACAATAACTGTATGTATGTATGTATGTATGTATGTATGTATATATATATATATATATATATATATATATATATATATATATATATATATATATATATATATAAAAGTCCACAATCATGGTTCAGAAAAGGAGTTTAATAATTTATCAGTGTCCTTGATCTTGACAATAAATGAGATGCCATCAAACTAATAAGCACAAGTGAATCATGGTTCATCCCTGTACAAGCTGAAACAACCCCACCCCCCTAAAAATATTGGCCTGTGACCTTGTCTTGGAGAATAAGACCTCAAATATACATCATGCTGTCTGGTAACATAAGCACCCTTCATCTTCTCATAGTAAACAGCTGTTTGGTTAGAAAGCAGAAAGGCATATGTGAATGAAACATAAACTACTGACCTGTGACCTTGCAGGTAAGACAATCATTATGGTACATGAAACACTTTTTAGTGATGATATATAATTAAACCAAGTTTCATCCATTTATTTCAAATTGCTCTAAGATTATTGAGTGGAAAGGAGAATTACAGGTACATTCAACATAAATGTAAACCAAGTTTTAGCCCTCAATCTCAGTTCTAAGTTATGATTGGATGGGAAGGTCTGATGGAGACTATGAAGCCATGACCTTGACCTTGAAGATAGGACCACCAGTGTGGAATATAACAAACAAATATACAATGTTTCATCCCTTAATCTGAAACAGCTTCAAAGCTAATGTGGAAGGCAAAATGTGATAGAAATTTAAAATATGGAGCCGTGACCTTGAAGATAGGATGCCCAATGTGTAATTCAGCAAACTCATTGATGATGGTGTACAAGTTTGTCAAGTTACATTCCTCAATCTCAGAAAGGAAGTGTGAAGTGCAGACACAAGCATGGAAGCTACGTTCACCACTTTTTTGCAAAGGTGGGAAACAGCAAGGTCCAAACATTACAAAAATGTAATAAGAGAAAATAAATTCCTGCTTGGAGAAAATTAGGTTTCACTGACCTTTATTTTGTAATTATGGCTCACAATAATCTACCAGCAAAATGAGGTACTTTTCTTGATCTACATGTACGTACCAAATTTTATGAGTATAAGTGTACTTGTGTTTAATATGCTATACTGTAAAACTTTGCTTACAAATCCAACTGCAAACTGTACAGACCCAGATCTGTGCAGTTTGTTAGCAGTAACAGTAGAACAATATCGCGTAATGCACCACTAGATCTGATCTGTGCAGTTTTTTTTAGGTGTAATGAGCAGAATAAATAACACAGACCCTGATCTGCAGGTGCATTATGCTATGGCAGATTAAGATCTTTGTTGTTTTTGGTTAGCTTCAACTTATAAGTGAGTATATATGGTACCTAATAATGACCATGTGACGAATTAATCTACAAATGAGCACAATGTTATATCCATCCTTAAACTGGATTGACATGGGGATAAAAATAAGACAACCCTTCACGTCATACTTTCTAAGTGGGCCTGCAGTATCAGACATATACTCATGGAGAAACTGATGCACAAGTTATAACAAAAAATAAAGGAATGCATCTGGTAGCTGTCTCAGGAAATTTCATGACTCTTGTTACAGGCTGTGACATTAACATACAATTATTAGTTTGTGAATGATCTCAAAACTTATGCAATATTATTCTAATGTAAAGTGAACAAATGAAATAAAGATCTGTGCCTCCGAGTTCTCTGTAGGACTTTGAAAAAGGAGGCCCAGAGCCATCCTGAAAAACACCGAGTCATGCAGAAAACTATTGACTAATGTTTTAAATTATATGATGAAGACCAGAAACTTAAGGTTCCAGAAGCATGGACTATAATGTATCTGCGTCTGTACATCGGGAGACCAGAACTGATGCTGCTTTCCTGGAGGACTTATGACTGTGTTTCTACTTTGGGAGACCAGTACTGATACCGCTTTTCTGGAGGACTTATGAACCATCCTGGGGATATCACAATTACGGTGAAGAAGTGAAAAAATAAGTTAGTCTCTGTATCAAATCATCAAATTTATTAAAACAACTATAACAATAATTTTTATTATGTAAGACATCATTATAGAAAGTACCATGACATAAACCAAATACTGCATACAAATTGTAACAAATAGTTATACGAGCAATATAAAGCAATACAGGACTGTTTTAAATACAAAGTAATTTGAAAAACAAAAGCATGCTGATAAACTGAAAATATTCTTTGTAATGATTATCTACCTTTGTAAGGATTATCTACCTTCGCCTTATAGGGAGCTTCACCTATTAATGTTCTTCTAAATATGAGAAAAAAAAATCTTAAACACTTTAAAATATTTTTCACTCATAAAATAATTTTAATATACTTATATCCTCTTTAAACAAACTGTAACCATAAAATACACACCTATTTATTAGCACTTTCAATTATTAGGTAGACAGAATCATAACTTGCATTTGACTAGTTCTGTAAAACTATATTTATCCATACACTGCCTCTCTTAGGAAAAAATTAATTTTACAGTCTACCGGTTATTTTGAAACCTTAAATTATTATCATTCAACCGCTGTCCACAATGTTCCAACAATGCACAATAAAGTGAAATCTTTAAAAAATTGCACATCTGTATAAAGGACACTTATTTAAAAGGGTTATATATATATATATATATATATATATATATATATATATATATATATATATTTGAACCCTTTACACTAGTCCTACACAAAAAGGATACCTAACAAAACAGTAATAAAACATTTAAGGCAAATGCTCAATGCATATAATACTTAATACCTTGTCCCAAGTACACCAAACAACAAAATGTTTGCTCTCTCTCTCTCTCTCTCTACAGTGAAACCCAACAAAATTAAACCATTTGCATACCAAAATCCCCCGAGACTGAACATTTGTACTTGGTCCCAAAGGTTTTCTACTTTAGTACAATTTTTTTCCCTAATAAATTAAAACCCCTCTGTTGTGAAAATAAAAATAAACTTCTGGTCCTATATGCCAATTTTATACAACCCCCCCCAACTCTGCCTCAAACTTGAAATCTATTTATAAATTAGTTGTTGAATTCCATAAAATGTTCATATTTATGGTCCAACAATAGCTTGGTGTCATACATTAAATAAAACACACCTGATACATGCTTGGTGTCATACATTAAATAAAACACACCTGATACATGCTTGGCAAGATTGTTAATATTAACATATACTGTAGTGGGCTTATAGGTGACCCAATCACCCAGAAATGTTCTAAAGCCATGCGAGGTAAAAACCATACCCAACATCCAGGCCAAAAAAGATTATGGCCAACAATAAGCTAATCATAAAGTTTTTGCATGTAAAACATGGACCAGCTTTCAAGCTAAAGTCTTATTAGCACAATGCATGTAGATAAGCAAATTATGAAAGGCTATGTTCATCTGCTAATTATCTAATCATTGTTTTCTTATTCCTCATTATAAATAATCTATAAAAACTTTTCTTTTTAAAAACTAAATATCTGGGCTATGGCCTCACTTTCAGCATTTCTCCGATAGAGATTAACAAAATAATATTTAGAAGGAACACATGTTGTTCAGCCAATTTTCATTTATTGTTTCAAAAGCAAACAGCTTTCTTAATTGTTTGCACTTGTACATGCACACAAGTTCTCTCTTAACTTCATCTTCTCCCTCCAGTCACTTTATCCATTTCATACAGGCACACATCATCAACAAAATTATCAAGCAGTTTCTCTCAAATCACACATAAAACAGAGGCTTTAAAAAAAAGTAAATTGTTTAAATAGGTTTTTTTATCTCTGAAAATTTAAGGCTGGTACGTGTACTGAATATGCATGTACATCTGCCTGTATATAAGAAGACGTTTTTTCCAAACTTCTACAATAATTCAGTAACCAAAATTAAACCTCTAAACCCGAGAATTTGGTTCCAAGAATTTTCAGTTTTGCAGGGTCTCTCTCTCACATAACTCTATTGTTGAACACAATGATTTTAAAAACCAAAATTTTTTATGATGAAAAACAATGCACTATAATGTATTTACCATAAATATGTACATAACTTTTATATAATGAAGTTAAAATAATGGAGTTATGTAGCATAGATACATCTCAACATAATACTTCCCACAACATATTTGGAATGTCATATCACAACCATCATTAAGTTAATTCATACAATAATTTTAATAATAATAATAATAATAATAATATCATGATCTAAACAATAGTGATTTCAATCCAGCCTTCAAATTTGAAATTACTAAATTAACCCTCATAAACTTCCAATCCAATTAAAATAAAACCTCCACTAACCTGTGTAGGATGTCTGATTTTAATTAGACTGCATAAATTTCTAAGCTATTTTACCAATTTTCACATAATCAAGGCCAAACTTTAATTACCACTGGGCATGTTAGCTTTATCCCAAAATGCCAAGATTATTTGAATTAGATCCCTTTCTCTTCCAGTCATGTTGGTACATATTGTGATAATGTAAATATTTTTATTTGAGTCGATATTGCTCAGACTACTTCTGTATTTACTTTTGAAAACAAATATGTATACATACAAAATTTCCACATTATGTAAGTCATAAATCAATTCTACTTCACACACAATTCATTCAAAATCCATACAAGATTCACTATCTTAACTTGAAATCCTATAACAGTAAGTAACTGAATCATTTTTACAAAGATCTGTCAAGAGACAGATCAAGGACAGAAGGTGTCATATGACATGAACTACTCAACTCATTATAGGTCATTCACGGTATGTGAAAGAAAATATTTTTAGATGGTCATACTCATGAAAAAGAAAAAATTTGTTGATATCAGTTACCCATTCTTTATATCACTTATCAAGTTTTACAAAAACTTTGTATCTCAATTATTTCTGCATGCAATACTTGTGAACACATATTCTCTCTCTCCCTCTCAAAAACACATGACAATGGGGCCAAGTTCAAGAGACCTGATAGCGCTAACATGGCAATAACCTGAAATACTAGTAATATGTTGCAATCACAACACCCTCAAAGAGAAAATGGCAAATCTCCCGTGTTAGAAAATTCAGGAACGAAAGGTTGATTTTTTCCTCAACTGGTGCGCCAAATATACAATGATATTAGAGATGTAATAAATAAAGTAAATACTAATGAGTACATATTTTACCTCAGCCAAAATTTTCACTTTAATATTCTGGATAACAGAGTTAACTCCCTTGGTCAATGTGATACACTGTCGATACTTTTGTGTCATAAAAATTGTTTGTAAGTAAGATTAGTATACTTTTTCTTTACAATTTAATATCTTAACATGTGACAATACTAATTAAGATTCTTACAATGAAATACAAAAATAGGATAGATGAGAATTAGTATTAGGTGTAAAACACTGAAGCTGTTAAGAGTCAAAGTCTTGTGCTTGAATATGCGGTACTGTGCTGCATGGTCCCTGGTAAGTTGATCCCAGAACTAGAGGCTAGTTGTAATGCTTTTCTTACTTAAGTATCCAAGCACAATTAACCCTTTACCTCACAGAGTGTATGGCTTTTTAGCCCTCCGATATACATGTAGCAAAGTTACCCAGTGCAGTGCTCTATAAATAGAACACCCGTTACCTTCTCAACTCCATACACATAGGCCTGCCTGTTAACTGTTAAGCAGTGTAGTGTATGTTACGTTTAACAGCAATTTTAACCATTTTACATTTTTAGTACACATATATTATGTATGGAAAGATTTAAGAGTAAAATCGGATCTTTACAGCTGTTTAATTATTTTTCACGGAATAATTTTTTATGTGCTTTAAAATCTTGAGAGTACTCATTTACTGTCAAGTCAGCGAAGCCGTGTGACGAACCGTAGCTGCCATTTCTCAAACTCGAAATTTACAAGTTCTTTGTCTGTGTCTACATCACTAAATCATCTGAATTTGATAATTTATAAAAACTAATTACTGCCTACATCAATATCAGAGCCTTTACCTAAGTTACTGAAGCTTTCATAGTTGTGATTCTAATCACAAAAATTTGAGCAAGTACTGAACGAAATCCACGAACTCCTTTTTGGAGCATGGAGAATACGACCCAGTTACTTTAAATAGCAGATTTCGACCAGAGCATAAACAGCGACCATGTAATGGTCATTCACACTAATGAATGTAGTATCTAATAGGGGGTCTTCCCCGAAGGTGGCGCTAAGAAAACCCGCTCAAAATGGCTGCTGTTTACAGCAGGCGTCAAAAGGCACTTCCATGAGAATGGTGTAGAGGCGTCAAAAGGCGCTCACTTGCAAAATGGGTAGAGGCGTCCAAAGGCGCTTCCATGAGAATGGAGTAGAGGCGTCCAAAGGCGCTTGCATGAGGTAAAGGGTTAAGTGGCTGAGTTTTTCAAACTCTCATGTGCCATTTTAGCTGAATGTAGAACGATGGTAGCCAAGGAGGTCAGTTAAGATGTGGGTACTTTAATAAGATGAATATGGCTATCACATTTGGCCAAATGTTCTCTAATATATTCATTTTGTTAAACTAACCACATGTTAACCAAATTTGGAACTTCAACCAACTGAAATGGTGCACAACATTTTGAAAAACTCACTACTTTATTGTACTTGGACAGACTGCAGTAAAGAAAGAGGCACTACAGTAAGTACAACATGGCTTAAAAAAGGAGACTTCAATCTGTTCAGCATTGTCAACATGGACTGCTAACCATACAAGAAATTCTTGAAAATCTGGCTTAGTTTTGGGATTGTCCAGAAAGACATATCATGGGACTGCTTATTCAAGCAATAAGACCTTGACCCATCTCCATCATACAAATCTGGGTCTCACTCTAAAGGACACTGGGAGAAGGATGCACCCTGCAGTACAAACTTAATTAATAAATTTGGATGTAGAGAAATTTAATGAATTCTGAAAAGGAGAAAAAGCAAGAAAATATTAAAAACACTTTGTGATCGAAAACATTTGCTACTTGTGCATACAAAAATATTATTTGTAAATAGCTGAAATTTGGCACTCAAACAGACTAAATTATACAAATAATTGACGTAAAATTTTTATATGATGTGGATTTTTCATTCTGATCAAAGGTAACTCATAATTTTGGCATCGGGTATCTGTTGCCAACTTCAGTATAATGTAGAAAACTGTAGCCAGCAATATACAATGTCAGTAGTAAAACTAGGCAAAGTCTTGCAGTTGGATCTTCCTAGGTTTTAGCAGTTTCAATTTATAAAAAATATTAAAGGATCATATTACTAAATTCTCTTATGCAGCAAGTTTTCACAATGCCACAGACTGATGACATGTAGTCTGTTCCACACCAACGATATTTTCTCAGTTCCTGATTTAGTGATAGCTAATCAAAAAGTGCACATCAAAGTGCACAATGAAAAAATAACTGTTAAACTTTCTGTTCTTTTGAATTTCTGTCTCTGCCTTTTAATTTCTTTTCTTAAAAATATTTTGTAATGGAAGATATTACAATCAAGTGATAAAATATGTCAAAATAAAATTTACAGGTAATCAATTATTAGTACCTCTTCTATTGTTTCCTTATTGCTTTCTTGCAAATCTGTAAATGTGAGAAATCCATCAGTGGTAGAAAGACTAGCTAAGCCAATGAAGTGTCTTTTATTTCAAAATGTGAAATTTGTATAACTGTAATGGAGTACATATAAAACAGTAAATATCAGAGATAAAGCATGAAAATGTCAATTAATTGTAATAACATTTGAAAAGATTTTGCGGTGTCCCTTTTTATCCTGTGTACCTAGAGCAATATTGAGTAGTCCAAAAAAATCATATATAACATTTATCTTTAAATAATAATAATAAAAAAAATAAGGACTTTGTATAGCACCTAATCTTTAGAAGCTCTAAGCGCTTTACAACATTTGACAACACTTAAAAAAAAAAAAAAAAA
>JAECUM010024276.1:0-13873 GCA_016617855.1 Megalonaias nervosa
TATATATATATAATCATGATAATAATCTCTTTTATTTGCCCAGGGTGACATAATTAGCAAGCGTATGTAATGAACCTGCAATTAAAACAAATATACATATAAAAAATCAGTTTTAAAAAATTTGCAAAGTTAACATCTATTGTATAAAAGAATACTAATGTAAAACAATTAATACACTGTATACAAGGTTACACTGTTACCATACATTCTCATTACGATTTACAGCAATCTGATTAGCCAGGTCCTTTTTGATTTTTTGGTTCATACCTATATGAACCCAATTTTTCAAAAGACGCTGAATTAAAAAGAAAAACCCAGCCGATCCTTAAATAATAATAATAATAATAATAATAATAATAATAATAATAATAACAACAACAACAATGTGGACTTGGTACAGCGCCTAATCTTTAGAATCTCTAAGCGCTGAACCATATTAGATAACACATAATAACAAATACAACGACAAGATTACAAAAACAAACGACAATGAAATTACAAAAGAAGACAAAGATGCTAGGTTTGCTTAGATGTCATTCATTAATTGTCTTCTTTTTATCATACGGAGGTTTCTCTTGGTAGCAAAAACAGATGGAGGGTTAGGGACTATATGGTGAGATGGCATGTGACGCAGAGGTGACCAGATTAATGTTCGAGGGACACCAGTGAAGACTAAAGAATATTATCAGGTCTATGAAGAATCGAACCTAAAAATGTGACCACGTTTATTGGTGGGTTGGTTTCTTGACTGTTGAAGTAGAAAAAGTGAACAGAGTCTATGAGTTTTGATGTGCATTGATTTACATGACAGAATGAGTGAAAATTGAAATCTGCAAGAATAATCAGGTTGATACCTATTAATTTTCCATGCTCCACGAGGTTCGGAAACTTCTCCAAAAAGAGATTCAGTTAGTTTGTTTTTTTCAACTCGGAGGAGGGCGGTAGAGGCAGGAAAACTGACCGACCTTTGTTCCATTGTGAGTGAGGTTTGTGTGTTCGATATTGAAAATCGTGGTGTAGTGAAGATTTAGAATTTGTGAGTTATTTACGTTGACAGCAATTCCTGCTCCGCAAGAGTAGCGTGGGAACGACGTGATGACGGTTGTAGAACAAGTGGGTCAAAACGACCGAGAAAATGTTCAACCCCCCACCCCCCGAAAAGAAGCAAATGAAAAAAACACTGTAATGGAATAGCCAATGCATGACAAAACCACCAATGCAGATGAATATAGTCAACAAACACGTATAACATGAGTAAAGGCACAAACCCTAGAGCAGCAATATATATATATATATATATATATATATATATATATATATATATATATATATATACACACACACACACACACACACACACGCACACACACGGGCAGGGCTTGCAACTTGCTGAATGTATACGTCCCTGAAGCCGAAGAGTTCCCTAACTGCAGTTTTGGAATGCGTCGACCGGTAGGTGACCTAGTCATAGTGCTGGCGTGTGTATATACTCTTATCTGCGGTTTGTGCAATGATCCATAGGTACACCTTTTTATTACCATCTATAACCAAGCATCTGTGCTGACGTGACACCATAATATAAAGTCGTCAATAGGTTAGTAACAATAAAATATATGTACCATCCAGCCCCGCATCAGTAGGGTCTACAAGGTTCAGCCACCTACATAAGTGTATCAAGTACAAGTGCAGGGTCAAAGTTACCAACATTCAGTGTTTCATCAGACAGTTCCTCACTGGAAGCATACTTCGCTAAAATATAGTGACGGCTACCGGCCTGGATGCTTTAAATCTGCGATCCACAGAATTCCATTTAAATAGATGCCGTAAAGAAATTCTATCTTGAGCTCGGAAGCCTGACTAAGTATAAACCACTTGACGTAGACATCTGAGATTTGTTAGGTATGTATAAATTAGGGAAAGATGGGTAGGGAAATTTGCCTGGTACCCGACCGGGTCGGTTTATACCGGGTCTGGGTGGCCGTGCAGGATACCCGTCATATCTAGTTTAAATATATGTGTATGGATGACCTTATTAGATTTTGATGACATTGTTGAGATTTATGGTACTCTAATCAATCATTTATTCTTTGCAGATAAAAGTCCTTGCAGTAAACCTCTCTTCAACACGATTACATCGAAATATCTTGAACAAAACAAATATTCTTCAGGACTGTTTCAAGACATACTTCGTTGACCTGATTAGAGGTTCAGGTCATCAGCCTTTGGTATTTTTGGACTTTGGCGAAAACCCTTCAGGCACACTCACTCAGAACTGCCCGACAAAGGCAATTCAAATTTTGGTAGGTCTGTTTATGTACATATGATGACTATCTTATTCGGTATGTTTGCCATTTAAATGAATTCGGCACGTTTTGTTTCTTTTCATTTCATTTTTAGTACAGACTATTTTGTTTGCAGCAGGGCATACGTATTTTGCAAGCACATATCTATCTATGCTTTATGATATTATTGTATGTGTTAAATCCGGCAGAGTATTCCTGAATCCGGCAGATGCCTTCCTTCTGATACAAGAAACAAGCAACAAACGGATGATATATTCAACACGAACTGAGAGGGATTGTCTGTCTGTGGTAGTAATGGCGCTACACTGCATTTATGGCCCCTCATGCAATTAACGGATGCAGCCATACATGTTTCTTTACACAAAGGCTTCCCAGATTACGTTTAGACTCTAATCATCCTATTTAAGACTTAAAGAACTAAAGTTCTTAAGATTTACAGATTCAAGTTCGCTGAGTGTAACTCCTACGTTTAACAAAGGTGCTCAACTTAAATTTTTCTGAACCTAAGATAACCGTTTAAAGGATGATAATTTCAAATCATAATTAATCAAAGCTTTAAAAACATACAAGTGAATCAAAAGAAACTGATTCATTGCATGCCATACTGGGGTCGCATCGAGTAATTCGAGTTGAAATCTGACCGGAAATGATGGCTGCTGCAGTGACAGCATCTGCACGTTCTTTGGTGTGAACCAGGGGATTCAGACAAACAAAACAAAACAAATAATAAGAATAAGGATAAGGATAATAATAGATGCAGTGACCGTAGTATTTTTGACATTAAACTACTATGTTGGGATCTTCCCATAAAATATATAAGGTATAATAAAATTTTATTTCACTCATTTAGCCACAGGAAGAAACGCTTAAAAGGGTTAAAGCTTGAATAAGAGAAAAGTCCAAACTGGTTTTAGGCCTGTATCCCAGAACTCGGAAAAGGTAATCCATTAGACACTAAAGACATTTTGGTCATGAGTAAAAATGACACCAGTCTGAATTTTATAATGATGAATATAGGATAGATCACAGACCATGTACTGCTCAAGGTGACTCAAAACAAGTCACTCCACGGGCCTGACGGGAAATGTGGTACCCAGTAGTCGTACAAAATGGACATCATATCAGTGAATAAAAATTGTAAACCAATGCTAGAAATACATGGTGGACATCCCAAATCATAAGATTATATGAGAATGAAGGAGAAGCTAGATATTACGTGTATACCAAATATAATGAGGAGATGGAACGACTGTTTTCAAATGCAGCATTTCATCTGCGGAGCAAAAAAAGAAACACACTATTAGCAGCCTTGGTCACCTTGCCCCATTTGAACTAGATGGCAAATTTGTGGCTCTACCATCCCCTGCTCAGTACATTTCTATCAACTCTTCTGACTGAATTAGCAGAAGCCTGTGATTAGAGTTTAGCGATGGCCCTTTGCCCAAGACTTCATCCATGGTAGTGGAGCGGGACAAATAAAGACATCAAGAGATATGTTAATGCCCTAGACAATGAAAACAACTTACCGAGAACGTTAAGATCGTAAAACTCGTGAATAGACATGGCATGGGATATCATATTCGAATCTGGAGGAAATATACACATCGTTATCTCTGCAGAAAGTTAAAACACAAGAAAACATCGATTCTGTGCTGCCCTCATGTACATGCCGTGAAGTTCAAGCTATGTTAGAATATGACAAGAAACATTGGTAGACGACTTGCAGAAGAAAAAGAGACGACCCCTTACATCCACGCCGCTTATATTGACCTTCTACGAAGGTGGTGACAGAAGAAGTGTTCCTGTCATTACAACACTTCAAGCCACAAACGCAACAAACACAGAAACAACCAGTGCTAAAGGTAAAAAAAAAATTATATGTGACACTGCTAATCCAAAGTCAGTTCATGGGATGGCTTTAACATAACGACAAATTATTACAAGTCAGTCATAAAAAATCACAGTTACATGCTTACTATCAGTGTTCCAGGGACCAAACAAAATAATCATAAATTATTTATTGCTTTCAGAAGTTGTTGTGCATTTAATCAGGCTATCAACACTAAGACAGTAGAAATTTTGTGGACGCTCTAGAACAAGTCACGGATAGTGCCCTGAGTATCGACGCCTTCCACATAATTTGCAATCCTCTCTCTCTGAAAACGGTTCGGGTCTCGGTGATCTTGTAGTGGAGAATGGTGTGACTGCGGAAGGTCCAACAGCGTTTAGGATGAGAGACAATACAAATCAGCTGGTGAGGTTCCAGAAACTCATTGAGGATCGTCTCCTACAACGGTCATGGAAGGGATTTCACCCCTGAATGGAAATACAAATTGGTTATTAATTGCTATAACTGCATGATATGTTTTTGTGCACGTTGAAGAGGTCAGTAGAAAACCAGATCAGTCTTTCTTTGCACTCTTCGAAAATATCTCTTGTACTCAGATTGAGAACTTGTTAGACGATTATCCTCATCCGTAAAAGCGCTCATAGCATTTTGATGGATATTATACATAGATATCCTCGAGATCCTGCTAGCCTCTCCACCAGCATGTCATAGGATTGCTGATCCCAGGGTACTTCGCATATGTCAAACAAAACAACATATGGAAGCTCTATGTATATCATGATAGCATGCCCTCGTGACAAGGCTGTCAAAGGAAAATTAGTTTATCTATTAGCATCAGTCAAATGAAAGACTGTCGATTCAGACAAGTGTAAGAAATGTATTTCGATCATTCCAGTTGACCAGTCTGTGGCGGAAACCGTTAACAGCGGCATACATACCTCTGGTGGTACTAATGGTTTCAGTCTCGAACAAAAAACTCATTACCCAAGTAGTATCTGACAGCACAATATCGCATCATGTGACTGAGCCAGGTGTGTAGCTTCATGGATTTACAGAAACGTGAAGTAAGCCCTCCCGATTATAGCAATATCCAGCATTTGGAGGGAAGAGTCCGATGTCCAATCAGTTGTTGATCTTCTTGATAACAATTGGTTATGACCCTCTGGTTAATGTCATGAGCTTATACTGAGCATAAACTCAGGCACTACTGCACGCCCAGATGTAGCAAATGATCTTACAGCCCACGAGCAATGAGAGACTGCCTATTATGTGGTTGTTGACTCAAGGCTATTCCGGCACCCAAAACAGCAGTTAAAGTCTTTCAGCAGTATGCTGGAAAACAAAATCGACCAAAAAAGATATCCTCAAAGCATCGTCTATTCGGAGGAATGCTACTGATAGCGAGCGGTAAACAAATAGACACGAAAGAAGTATTACAACACCTACTAAGATCCTTGCCATTGTCCTTGGATAAATTGTGATGGAACGCTAAAGGAAACATACAAAAAGCAGAATTGGGAAGTCATTTTTGAGAGCAGGTGTCATCACAGGTGCATAGCACGTTGCCATCTGCAGCTATCATTGATAGTATGACACTTGTGCACAACCTACAAGGTGACAGTTGTACATTCGAAGATATATCGAAACAGCTGTTGACAACTGCATTGCTAAGATATCCTGTGAATGAAAAAAAAAATCGATCTTGTTGTTCGACGTGTACAGGGAGCCCATCAAACGGGCAACGAGCGAGGGAGGGGGTAAAGAGGAATGCAAATTATGGAATCTGGTTTCCCAATATAGTGGCAACACAGATTCAGAATCTGAAAATGTCTCCTGTCTGCAAAGAACTGGCAAGAAAAATAAGAGTAACTTGTGGAAAAGTGCTGTACTTGAGCTAGGGAGTAAATGTTTAGGGATATCCAGGGATCATGCTGAGAACGTTGAATCACACATGTAGAAGCAGACATACGTCTGCTCCTGCACAACCAACATTAAGTATACCCTGGCGCTAAGTCCGTGGCACAAGTAATTGCTCCGTGCCCAACCTTCACAAGCAAAACGAGCTGTGATATTTACATGCGATGTGGTACAGAAACATGACAATGGGAAATGAAGTCTTCCTTTTCCGTGTTAGGATTGCATACATTCACTGGATGTGATACGGTCAGGGCCTTTTCAGGACAAAGGCAAACTTAAGGGATTGTTCATTCGCCCGTGTGAAGCATTTCAAGATGTCTTCACTGCACCAACATGACGGGCGCTAATTAAGATGATTCTTAAAGACAATTGAGGTGAATGGATATGAGTGCAACTAACACTCATTAATAAAAATGTGTTGTTTCAAACACAAACGGAATAGTAAGATTCAAGAACTCATATACTTTGCTATCGTTACATATTTCAATTTATATCAGAAAGTATCTGTGTTCATGCCTTTGGCTTCCTTACAAAGTTTTGTGGCCGAGTGGTCTAAAGCTCTCACCGTTACGGATCACTGGCATCTCACCTCTGTCTGCGTGGGTTCGAGTCTCGGGTTCGGCCAATGTTAGTATGTTAGAAAGCTTGCCAGTAGCTTCTCGTGGGTCGGTAGTTCTTTTCGGGGTTTTCCCGGGTTCTTCCTCCACCATTTATACTGGCCGCCATGTATAGCCTATCTTGTGCTGACAAAATGGCGTTAAACCCTCCAACAACAACAATAAAGTTTTGTAATATATTAAATGTTCGATCAAGGTTATAAACTTGCAAATAATCAAGAGTGTGACTTGATCCCTTACATAATAATATAATACATACACATACTGTACCCATTCAAGTACTCATATCCACCAAAGACCTCAAATATTGTTTATTGCGCTTTTGTCTGGAAACAAATTTCTACTAAAAAGCTACAGTGTATGGATTACAGCATATACATCTGGAAACCAAAGATAATATGTTTTTAAAAAAAGCCTTATTTCATTTGATACCTTCTTTGGTAACAATCCACCAAAATGTTGGGTTCTGGCCCATATACTAAGCAGGCAGATGTAGCTTAGGACAGAACAGTCCAGAAAATATGTGGTATATTAAGTCACCGATCTATCAGGTGCATACTACTAAACTAAAAAAACCCCAAAAGAACATATCATGACTAACAAAAAATAAATCAAAAGTCGTGGAAATTATACAGATCAACCATGAATTTGATTGTGAATTTCGACTCTCGGTTAAAAAAAATTATTCCAGAAAGGTAAAAATGTAAATCCTTGACAATTGCTTCAATAGAAAATTTCATATACAAAACCATGTGCAAGAATTTAATGATCTCTGTGCCGGAGTACTGTATTCTTGAAGAAAAACGAAATAACTGAGAAAACCCTTTCATTGAAACAGATTTTGTTTCTATGCATTGTCTTTCTGCTGCAATTTTAATTCAGAATAAAACAAGTCAAGCACTTCTTACAAACGTAATTTTCTTCCGTTTATTTTCTCTTGAAATTATGCCAGTTTGGAGAAGGTCTGAATCCCTCTATAATGATAACTGTTGCATTGTTTGTATTGATAAATCCTCTATTGTTCAATAATGATAATTATCATTATTGTTATCGATTAATCCTCTATTAGTCAGTAAAGATAATTATCAGTTTGTATCGATTACAAGATTTTCATGCATGCATTTTTCTCTTTCTGTTATGCGAACTGGTCTTACAAGTTTTTGCACTGGTTTATATATACTTTCGGACATATTCTTATATTTTGTATGTTTATTGGACATTTATTTAGTCAATATTTATATTTATCGAGGTTATTTTTTATTCTTATATATTGCCTCTAAGTGAAGTCACTATTTTTTATATTAAGAAAATCATTCTCTGTCTTTTATTTTGTTTTAAGCAATCCAGTAAATCTATGTATGAACTTCATATTCGCGTCGATATACCAACATATAAACACAAATAGTCTTAATTTAAAATAAAATTAAAAAAAACAAAACAACGAAAAACGTGTATCTAAACTTGTTTCCTGGTTAAATAATTCTTCAGTTTTACTTTCTGTTTCATATTTGCTCAGTATGTTTCCAGCTGGTGTTATACGACACAAGTCTACATACGATAATAATATACTCCATCTTCATCTGTTTCCTTTCTTAGGAGTTGAATAGTGAAATGTAACTGAACTTTTACTGAACCAAAAGCTCTGATTTTCCTTATATTCCCTATGTATGGTTCAACTTCTGTAAAATAAAATTTTTTACAAATATTATTGTTATTTTCTTCACCGTCTTAAAACAAACGATTGTTGTAGATTTCCAGCAACTATACATGTTTTTGTTTTTGTTATTTATCATGTTAAAAATCGAATTAGACGATATCGTAATTTTTTTCTTTCAGATCTTCGGTAGTTTTGTGTCAGGCATATTTTGTGACATTTACATTGCAGAGCAATATTTCAAATACATTTTGTTGTCTTGTTTGTACTTTTTTTCATCAATAAAACTAGTATGAAATCTACTTTTGTTGTGATAAAAGAGCTTGATTCTAAATCTTTTCCACATTCATGGGTAATTTTATGAAGCGCTAAGCCAGCCTTTTCTGACAAATATTTTGACGGCCACTAAACAAGTTTTTTCTTTTTTCTCATTTAAATTTGACGACCATCGATCCAGGTTTTCCTGATATAAATGTGACGACAAGCAAACTTGATCTTTTTCATAAAAATTCAAGAACGGTATCCTCAGTGACCCAAAGTAGTGGGAAATATACAGAGTTTAATAGCCAGTGACCCTGACAGTTAGTAAGGTTCTGATGACCAGTTGTCTAGGGTGAAGGTCAGAGGTTGCGGGTAAAGGTCAAAGATTAGTCATTGAGCCAGGAGCAAGTCGTCTGTGTCACTGTAATGTGGTATGAGGACGAGCTTTTAACTGGTCAGATGTCAGTGTCGTGTGGTATTTGAGGTGGAGAAACTAGAGATTCAGAAGGAGAACATCAGACTTGTTTGTGTGACCATATACCCTGGTATGTGTTGGAATTTGGAATAACCCTGAGACTGCAAAGGGAGCAGTTATCTCCCTGCAATCTAGGTCTCATTGATTGATTGTTTGAAAAGTGTATTCGCTGGTTGTTAAAAATGGATAACAAAATGCATAATCAAATCAAGAAAGGACGCAAATAATGTATTTTACTTGTAGATTTGTCGTTTTGTTTGTTTGATGTTCTTTCTTTGTTTTAGATAGTCTTAGTGGGATTCATCTCTGAAAGAGTAAAATATTGTTGGACTGTCATGCAATACTCACCCTTTAGATGGTTAAATACATTCAATTCTTGGCCCTTCCGCAGCTTTGAGAAGACATACGTCGAAACATAAAAACTCTCATGAGACGAAGCAATTGCGGTGTGATAACTTAATTGATATTTGATCAAAGTGATGTCAAATTTATTAAAACAGAGCAGAGATAAACTTTGCAGCGTATGATAATTTAAATATCATCCTGGCATTAAACATAGGCTGTTAAGTCAGTTAAAAAAAACCCACAGTACCTCTTTTTGAGTATAACAGCGCCATGAGCCTGCTTATGGTGGCGCTCTACGGTTTCCTATTTTGCACAGGGTTAGATTTTTACGAAAAATGAATTTCCAAGATTTTCCTCAGTGGTTATAATGCTTATTAAAACAACCAAGTATATCATAGAGTTTGTTAAAAGAACGTACATACAAGCTTGACCTTACTTCAGATGTTCAAACAACTGCTATCTGGTCATTTTCGCTTCCTGGACTTCAGAGGTAATATTTTTTAAAAGAGCTAATAACATTTTTTAAAATATATTTTATATATTTTGTAATTCATTTAATGCACTTCAAAGGCTGGTATTGTCTAATATGGCAAAGACCTTTTACCTATTTTAATAACTGCTATAGTTTTTTATTTTTAGACTAATTCAGGAGTCATATTGGTTAACTGTGTACTTAGATCATGTACAATTTCCATAAGTACAATATCCAATGAAAACTTATCCAGAGTACATCAAAGTAACATAGAAGTATGCCGGCATTCTCTCCAGAGTAATTTTTACAAATGCAAACCACTTCACCTGACACCTGTCACTCTCTCAAAAGTTCATAATATCTGTAGAGCGACTGCCCCAAAAGACCACATATGTGTTATTATTGCATGATTTAATTTTGGTTGTATAGGTGAAACATTTAAGTCTCAAGTATTAAAACAGTCCTTTTGAGTAATTTTTATGTTTTCCCCCACAGAAGAGTATTCTATAGTTGCAAAGTCCCACATAAGCCCCGCCCCCGCCCCCCCCCCCCGGCAAAAGTGAGCTATATTATAAATGCGCGTTGCACTTTCTCAGGATAGCAACCAAAGGTCAAAGGGTAATATGTTTGCATTATCTTCTAACACTAGTATATTTGAAGCAAATTTGCTTTGTCGTTGTTTATTTATTAATTTCATTGCGAATGAATGAAAATAAATATTGTTCACTATATATTTCTTTCACTGAATGCAACAGTTTTAAATTTAAGTTCACTTCACTCCTATGTTCTAAGACTACTAATCTCCCCATAATTAAGGTCATTGGAAATACAATGCTGCCACAAGGCATATTGTGTACGCAAGATCAAAATAAGTATAATCAGCTTATTTGCATGCATAACATCAATGTTTAATGTACCATTCTGTTGTTGTTGAGGGTTTAACGCCATTTTTCACCACAAGATAGGCTCTACATGGCGGCCAGTATAAATGGTGAGGAAGAACCCGGGAAAACCGCGGAAAGAACCACTGACCCACGAGAAGCTACTGGCAAACTTTCTCACGTACCCACATTGGCCGAGCCCGAGACTCGAACCCACGCAGACCGAAGTTAGATGGCAAACCATTCTGTTGAGAACTTCATACATAATGTGATGAAAATAAGAAAAATAGTTGCACACATTTTCCTGTTTATTTTAAGGTGGCTTGATACAGTTTGGTATTTTGCACAGAGTAAAATATTTACAGAAAAAGAATTTCCCAGGTTGTCCTTACTGGTTATGCTGGCTGTTTAAAAAGACTTTGTGTATCTTAGGTGTTCTTGAAAGAACTTTTAATTCCATTTACTTTGGTGTATTATTGATGGGTGTAGTTTGGGTTATAAAGTATACAGCTTGGCCTTACTTGAGATGTTCCCGGACTTCAAAGGTAAGTTTAAAAAAGAGCAGATAACTTCTTTTTACATTTTATCTATTTTGTGATTCATTCATTGCGCTTTCAAAAGCTGGTATTGTCAATAACTGTAGAGTGCATTCTATACCACTGACCACTATTTTGCTGACCTCTGTGTTAAACGTATCGTTCAGATTAAACCACAAAGAGAAAATCTCATTACTGACAACACAAAGAAATGACTCCGATGTTCGTTTTGTTTCTTAGTGGGGGTGTGTCTTTGTTTCTAAGTTACAATTACTGTCTGTACAAAATAAATAATAGTTTTCACCAACTTTTATTTTCAAAAGAAGGCCTCGTGGAAAGGCTGATTATGACTTTTTAATGGCCAATTTAATATGGATAATATGGATTCATTTCAGCGAGTCTGTCTGTTGATGGACGACCGTAGCTAAGCTCTGGTCGGATCTCATTACAGTGTCGTTATGACAATATAATAAACGTTTGTTTGCTTTGTTTTGTTTTAAAAACAAATAAAAATAATATATCAAAACTTATGGAATCTAAACGACTTAATTACTTTATCCGTAAAAAAACAGAGCAGACCAATACTAGAAAATTAAGTGTCTGAATTGCCATTAAATGTCAGCATTTTACGACAATAAAGAGCATATGTAGGTCGACAATTCTATCAAAGGTGGAACGGATCGTGACTCGGAGAGAGATTCAGAATCATACGGCCATTTAAAATTAGTTCAATAAACTTATTCAAACTACAGTGACGAGCAAAACTATTTTGACTCTAATGAGTGATCACTACATATTCTTGTCATACTGTTTTGTTTGTCTTCCTCTTCAAACACGCACTTGAGAAAGACAAAGAAAAACTAAGAACATTTGTTTCGAAAAAGAGGGTGTGCTTACAAGACACGAGAGCCCATATTTACTTCGAATTATACCTTTGACGAGAATGGGATAAACGATATTTTAATCTTTTGTAAGGCTTCTTTCGAATAAAGTACTGGAAAGCGTTTGAAAGGACAATAACGTGCAGATACGTGCGGTACCATATACCGTATCGTTTCCTTGATTAAAGAAATATCTTTCAAGTTGTAAACTTTCTACTGCAGTAAGCACAACTGAATAAATTGGCGCGTTCTGATGGTAAGTGGTTTGCATCTAACGATTCTAGCATTCTCTATACTCTGTCTGTCTGTCTGTCGGTCGGTCTCTCTCTCTCTCTCTCTCTCTCTCTCTCTCTCTCTCTCTCTCTCTCTCTCTCTCATCATTTCCCACCCAGCCACATTATCCTGACAAAGCTCTAAATGCTGAGCGCCTAGCAAGGCAGCTGTTAGTACCATTGTTATAAGTCTTTGGCATGACTCGGCTGGGATTCGAACCCGCGACCTCCCGTGTCCGAATCGGACGCTCTAATCACTTAGACCACCAGAGCGACTACTTATTTTCTAAGACATCTTTGAATGCAATGCACTTTCTGATTGGCGGATTATCATGATTTACTGCAGAAACAAGATGCACAGTAAACTGTCAGAAATGTTGACTTTAAATGCGACTTCATAACGTTTGGTGTTATATAGTGACGCAGAGAATTTATTTGGGATAATTAAAGGAAATAATTGAATGTGCTAGAATAAGAATAAAAGGTTTGATTTGAGGATTCGAAGAGCTGAATCGTGGTTGTATTGTCAGTATATTAGTTTAACCGGTTCCGCTGACATATCTCCGTTAAAATTCAATTTTCAATTTGCAATTAAATCACGACTTTTGGACATAAGATGACTGTTCGAAATTAAATTATCACTGACCTCAACAATCGATTGGCTGAACAATGAGTAACCTTAAGGTTTCATACATGAGAGAAGTCAAATTTGAATTATCTTTGGGAGTGTTTTCATTGTAAGAAACGAATTCCTCATAAAAAAAATAAAAAAAAAACAACCCAAGGCAGAGTTTCTGGAGTGCAGATAGACCAGCGTTGTTTAACGACAAAGAAAGTAGTAGATAAAGATCGCCTGACCTGAATTAATTTGCAGTTTCTCGCATGTTACACTGCAGTATAATCCAAATCTTTACAAAGTCATTACAGTGAGAAAAATTTCACTGTGACCTACTTCTCCCCGTGGTCATTAGTATGAATATAACCGTCAAGTTTCATGTCTGTTCATACATCAGTGACTGAGAAACTAAGGTAAATGCAAAAACTTAACGTAACCATTACAGGGTGAACAGTTGGTCACTGTGACCTATTTTTCAACGCTGTGCGTAGTACCCTGGAAGATTAATAATCACTTCAACTTGTATGGCAGCTGAAAATTAACATAATCACTGCATCGTGAAAAATAGGTAGAAAATTTTAAAAATTGCTATTATGGCATGGACATCTAACGAGGTAATCTATATATGCATACAAGCATGCAAATCAAATTCCATCCATCTCCCTCACGTGCATTTCTCTAAATTGCGCTCACAGGAAGTTCACAAAGTTTTAAAGCGTGTTTACAAAACGGCAAAATAACAAACATAATTTTTAAAATGCTGTAATGGCCTCAAAGTCTAAAGGGACCATCTA
>JAECUM010024279.1:0-58765 GCA_016617855.1 Megalonaias nervosa
AAAATTCCAAACCAGGAATACTTACTGGTATTGACAAACCATATTACGAACGAGTATATCCTGTGACTGCGGTTCTGTACGCGGTATATCCGTTAAATAATAAACCTGACGTCAATGATCTCAAACCTATGAAATTATCATCCTTGACTTCGTCACGAATAAATTGTGTAGCTGAAAGGGTTACAGAACACTTCACAAACGCAATACGCGGAAACGGTTTAACGGATTTACGACGTAAAAGAATAAATATGTGGGCAGAAACAGTTAAAGATACCGGAGCGTCTATCAGCGACGTTGCTGAGCTGGGAAAGAAATTAAAATTTCCAATAACAAACCAAAATATAAATCAAGAGGAGCTTCGATAGATATTATTGATCATAACGCACATGCATGGACTGTGGCGGTAAAAATATTTCCACGAGACAGAACGCTTAAATTTTATAATGGTCATGTATTTAATGCTATCAGCGATATCAGTAAAATTGACCCTGTATCTGTGTGGCTGTTTCAGAGTTCGGAATATGATTATCATGATCAGTTTGTACGGTCTAATGGTGATATTTATCGTACAGAATCTCTCCACGAAGAAATGAAAAATGTTGCATTAAAATATACCTCTGATATTAAGGCTGGACAATTACTTAATAACTGTTTTACCGTTCCATCAATTGCTGCTCACTTCGCTCAGGAGAAAAATTCATGGAAACCGACACGATTGGAATTTCTTGAAGATGTCCAACACAGTTGTGTGGAATACGGACATGGTGGATTGTGGAACACTAAATACGATTATAATGACGTTATCTCAGTTGATATGGTAGCATGTTATCCTGGAAGTTTTCTTGGATACGGAGAATGTTCTGAATACTTTAAGAGATTTGGTCATCCGACGCACGAGATGACCAGAGTAGCGATAAACGGACCCTTACCAGATTTTGACTTAACCGGATTCGCCTGTATAGAGTCGTTCGAGTTTTACGGGGATCTCCATCCGGTTGTTTATGCGTGGTTTGGAAGACATTTTTCAGAGCGACGTTGGGCTCCAATAGTACTAATAAAGTACATGATTGATGCTGGAAGTTTAATGTCGTTGAGCGTGAGTGAAGCAATTATATCATACTGCGTGCAGAAACAAGTCTGGTTGCCAGAACCGAATGTATTTAATGATGCTAGAAGAGATTTTCCTAATCCTAAAGATGATATTGTTAAAATTACAAATAGTATACGTGAATGCAGGAGAGAAAGTGATGAGAAATTTGCAAAAAATCTCGGCAGAAAAATAATCGGTAAATTTACACAAGGAGGATCATATGATCATAAACGAGCGTGTACAAGATTAATCATGGACGATGCTGAACTCGATTTTATAATTGCTGATACAACGGAGAAAAACACATTTATAAGTCGAAGTAATGCTTATTTATCAGACGGAACTAAATTAGGTACAATTGTGAGCTTTACTGATGGCGAGTCACCGCAGTTTACTCATTTAAGATCTTCAATGCTAGCGTATGTTTCGATAAATCTATTATAGATGATAAACAGATTTCCTCGTTGTGCAGTCAGAGTCGCGACAGATTCATTTTATATAGACAAAAAATATATGGATTCGTTAAAACAATTGCATATTAACAATCATGCATCATGGGGCGAATGGAGAATAAAAAGTGAAGATATAATTAGTTATTCTGAATCTGCCGATGTTGAAATTGCGAAAACATATTACAAGAATAATCAAATACCAAGATTGTCATCGGCACCATCTGTATGTGATCCTGTAGCTAGACATAAAACCGTTTATCTTAATGGGTGTGGTGGTTCAGGTAAAACAACACGCGCGATTGAATTATTTAATAATTGTTTTGATATGATTGTTTTGACACCGACACATAAACTCGCCAGGGAAATAAAAGAACGAAGAGTAAAATCGTGTACATATCATAGTTTCTTTAGATGGTGCGGAGACGCATGGAATCCATCGCGGATGGGTGAGAAATACATTCCTAAAATTATTATCTGGGACGAGATATGCACGGTGCCGCTAGAGGTATTAAAAATATTTCTTGATTGGCTGTTATTGAAGAATACTGCTGTGGTGATGTGTGGCGATCATGGTCAACCACCACCTTTCATTGGATCGTCTCCACATGAGTGGCTGAAAACATTTGTAGATTATTACGAAGAAATAACTGATGGCCATAGAGCTATTGATAAATCATTAAAAGAGTTTAAAAAGTTAATAAGACTACATCCAGATAAAATACAGTGTGAAATAATGCGTAAAGTAATTCCAGAAACTTCCATGAATAATTTTTGGACTTTATGGAGACCTGATGATTTGATAGTTGCAAGTAGAAAAATAGTTCGCGATACACTTCAACAACAATTATTTACGTTACATAAAGAAAAATTTTCAAATCTACCTGTACCTTTGTGTTATCGCCCAGCAGATACTCGACGACAGAATGTTGATGTTGAGATTCCTGGTGGTGGAATACAAAATCTTGTGTTAAATGATATTGTTTTAGTTGCTGTTCATGTTGTTGAGAGCGCGTTGAGCATGAATAAATCGCCGTGGACATTAGGATACGCTATAACTATTCACTCGTCACAGGGATTAACTATTACCGATCCAAATATTTGGATTGTCGATGATCGTATTGAGTGGTCAAATTTAGTTTATCTTGCAGTGTCTCGAGTTAGAAGAATATCTCAACTGGGGCAGGTTATCATGGATTGCGTAATAACCGAAGAAATTCCTGACAACTTTGTCGATATCAATTAAAAATTAGCGAGTTATAAGCAATGTGACAACAAAAAAATAATCGCGATTTTAGTATTGATGCTGAATTTATTATAACACTAAAAGCACAACAGAATAATCATTGTGCAAGTTGTAACTGTAATATGCTGTGGCAGTACTCGAGTAATAATCCAAGACAATTTACCGTTGATAGAATTAATAGTAGTCTTGGTCACACACGCGAAAATGTGATGCTGACCTGTCTTGAATGCAATCGACGTCGAGGCGCTGGACGCTGTGCAAGTTTATAAAAGTGAACGCGGTGGTAATTGTGTATCCGTAGGAATTATTTGTAATTGTTCGCGTACAAATCCACACTGAAGAGCAATTGAATCTAATCTGTAGATTGCGGGTCTACCTGTGGACCTTACCACGCTAGAAATTTTGTGTGTGGTCACACTCCAGATAGGATCAGTTGCTCTTTTTCTACCTCCTTCAAGTTCACCAGGTTCATATAAATATCTTACGGTCACATTACCTAGTACTGGTTGAGAGGAAGATTTACGTTGTATTGGTATATATATTTATTTGTGATCCCATTAGAAGGTTTCATAAAAGTTGCACGAGTCACTTCGTTGTTTAACGCAGCTATCACACTCGGTAACCTTGCAACCCATTCACAAGATCTCTCCATGGACTTAAAGTCAGCGGATATTTCCCTTGCGTATTGGTATCAAAATAACCGCTCAGCAAGTGTTCGATTAAATCGTTCAACGATTGCCTGATCACGATGAATTTCAGTGTGTCCTCGTCTGATTTTAACGTTATGTCGCTTCATCAACGATGATACTGCACCAAGAAATTCTTTGCCAGGATCAAGCTGTAGCAGTTGTGGCCATCGTAGACCACCACGTTGATAAATTCGTTCAAACGCAGATGCAACTTCAGTCGCTGTTTTAGTTGATAGTGGTTCTGCTTCTTTATATCTACTCGCAACGTCAACGACGGTTAACGCGCATTTATATGTGTATTGACGTTTGCCAGTTTTAATGGTGTCGTGTGGTAAAAACAAAATATCTGCTTGATGAACTTCATTAGGGGTACTGACATCAAAATGTGCATACTGAATTTTTTTTGGTGGACTTAGATAGATTTGCCATATTGCCTGTCGTGCTAACCACGCCGCAGCGACATCACGTGAGACTTTTGCTGCTTCAGCAAGTTTACTAATCGCTGCGTTACCTCTCCAGTATCCTCTTGGACTATAATAAACAGATTCCATTATTATGATAATAATCAGTTGATTAATTACAAGCCCCCTAACATTATTTTACCTTTCATACCAGCTTTTACCAGAAAAGCAGCTAATCTTACTCGAAGTGATTTATCTTTTACATTATTTATGGCATGAATTAATTTTGTATCGGCGAGATGTCGTTGTTGTAAGTCTTTACTTTTATACGCGACATCGTGAATGTGACACGCTTGATCAATTGCGTTTATTGGATACTCTCCAGGTTTTGGTTGGTCTTGGTTATCGAGTCGGATATCGAGACGAGTTCCAGGACCACGATAATTATATCCAGGGAAATGTTTCTCACCAGGATACTTTGCCCATGGAGCTCCTGGTAATTTACCTAAAGAAGCAGCGATATCTCTACCTGTCTTTAATGAAATAAATTTGTATTTTTTTGTACCACATTTCACACACCTGCCTGTAAGTGCGCGCCTGTTATTTTCTATTATTATTGTCGTTAATCCAGAGGTGGGCGTGGGTGCTCTACATCGAACACAATATAAATCCATATTATTATTATATGGATATAATTGACTTCTCAGCGACACGAAAACAACAGCCAGTCAAACATCATCCAGCGCTACCAAATTCTATCAGAGCAATTATACTTGGCCCATCTGGGTCTGGTCAAACGCAATTATTACTTAATCTGATAATGCGATGGCTCAAGTGGGATAAATTATATTTAGTAGCACCATCTGTAGATGATCAACGATGTTAAGAAGTACTTAAAGATTTTAATGAAAACGCAAAGTCGCTGAAGTGTCCTGATAATGATGCTATTGATTTTATTACCGATATCGATGAAGCTCCATCCATAGACGATCTTGATGGATGTATCAATAATCTCGTAGTATACGATGATGTAATGCTGGATAAACAATCCAATCCAGCTCGGATATTTTCGAGAGGCCGTCACAAAAATACAGACGTAATTTATTTAACTCAGAAATACACGCAGATTCCTAAAGTGATCAGAAATAATTGCAATATCTTAATTGTGTTTAATGGAGTAGATAATTATACTTTACAAAATATTTATTATACTTGGTGTTCAGGGGACATGGATATGATTAAATTTAAAAACTTCTTTTCAAAAGCACAAGCTATTCCGTTCGGATTTATAACAATAAATTTACGTGACCCAAGATCTAGATATCGTATAGGTCTGGATAAAATCTTTGGTTAATTACAGCAGCAGAGGAGGTGAACGACCAACGTTGAGTGACCAACACGTAAAATAAACACACCATAAAAAACCCCAAAGAGTCAGAGATAAAGTAACGAGATAAGCTAACCCTAGAGAAATCTCATGGTCAGTTAGAGGTTGAGGTTTTTATTGTTGACCTTTAAGATTTCCTTTTCGTAGAAAGGCTTATTTTTTCATAAATAATGTCTCAAGAAAAATGGTCTGTTCACCCTCCCTGCTGCTCTAGCACTGGGGCATCATGCCGCAGACATGTAGCATCATGTGCCACCTATTCACATTATCCTGACACCAGGCCGACCAGTCCTAACACTAAACTCTTATGCTCACCGCCAAGCAAGGCAGATGCTAGTACCATTTTTATAAGTGTTTGGTATGATTCAGCTGGGGTTCGAACCCGCGACCTCCGGCATCTGAGGCTGACGCTTTAATAATAATAATAATAATACTAATAATAATAATAATAATAATAATAATAATAATAATAATAATGAGAACTTTGTATAGCGCTTAATCTTTAGAAGCTCTAAGCGCTTTACAACATTAGACAAACATATATAATGATATGATAACAAAACACAAACACCATGAAATTAGAAAACAAAAAACATGCTGAAAACATTTAAGGTAAGGAAACATTATTAGGTCTTTTTTATTAGGTCTAACCACTTAGTCCACCGGAGCGGTACCAGTGGTATAACATGATGAGTTTGTACCAAGGCTAACGGTACGAACGACATCCACAAAAGAATCTTAGTGAAAGAATTCAGCTAGTCGCGAAGTTTACCGATGACAGTATGCAGTGTTTCTTATTCTTTGGTCAACAAACCTTGAGAGGGTTTTCAGTGACTTAATCTCATTACGGCGCGGTTCAGTGGTTTGAGACTGTGCATGCATCTAGTTGTTTGAAACAGCATGAAATGTTTTCAGGTCTTTCATTGTCACTAACGAGCTTTGGATTGCCTTTGAGGATTTGGTCTAATCTCTGAGTGACATAATTTATTCTAAAAGAAAGCAATCACTCTTGATTTCGGCAAGCAAAAGTGTTGCTAACGAGACACATGCTCTATTTGACGTGAGACACGTTGATCATCCTGATCACACTGTTCAGTTGGTACACTAGGTTTTGATTTCTTCTTGCTAAAAGTAGACTCGATCTTAAAAGGACGGCCTTTCAGAAATCTAGGTAAAGAATGACAATCCCTTGCATATTTTATTAAACTGCTTTCACCAATTTTTCTATCCTTTCTGACCAGGCATCAAAACATAAAAGGTTTTATCTCACCAAAAAAATTTGAGTGAAAAGCCTTGCTCATAGACACCACTATGGCCAACGGAGTCTGGTCCGGGCAGGATACGAATCCTCACTCTTTTAGTCATTGGGTCGGCACGATAACCACTGGACTGTCGCGACTTTTTCTTGCACCATAAAGAAAAACGTGTTTGGAAATTGTAGAATTAGAAGATTAACGTTCTTATTATTTTGGCTTACGGCAGAATATTTAAGTGGCAGAGGACCTGGAGCCATATGGTGCGTATCCTATCAAAACACTGTACAGGAGTTTGCTTTTTTTTATTTTTATTTTGGTTTTGTTTTCAATTTCTTCAGCGTTTAATTTTTCTCAAACATTCGGCTAAGTCAAACATATTTGGCTAAAAGCTGTAAAAACACCCACTTAAAATCTGAAGTGGCGGAAGCCTTAAGTTGATAAGTTTTTAATGTAGCATGTGCTTGTATTTCACAAGCTCGATCTAGAAAAGATGTTTGTGTTTATATGATAGATAAAAAACAATAGAGACAGACATACAGACAGACAGAGAATACATAAATTAAAGAAAACTAAAGAGACTGAATGGCTGAGTGATTTAAAACAGAATGAATGAAGAAAGGAATGAAGAAACAGGAAAGAAGAAAATTAGTTCATCGGAGCACAAATCTGCGGATATATTTTGAGAGGTACAGTTTATGTTTGTGTCAGCTATTGGAAACCAAACAGAATCCAGACAAACGAAAATGTGCATTTATTGAATAGATTGAGAAAATAAATCTTGTAAATAACACGTTCTTTATTATTATTAAAGTTTGAGTCATCGGACAGGTATCTGATTTCAGTGGGATCTGAAATGAAATAATAATAATAATAATAATAATAATAATAATAATAATAATAATAATCAGATGAAGACAACAAAGACGACGATCATGATACATTAGTAAGGTAATATAGAACTAAATACATAAACATAGACGAACTGTAAATATGATTAGTCAGCATTTAATAATAGATATATTAGTGACATGATATGATCGTCTTCGATTGAATTTGTATTCTTTTCATAGATATTTCTCAACGTTTGTGCGTTGTTGAATTTGAGAAAACAATTATATTTAAAATTTTACTGACAAAAATCAGCTCTCTCTGACCGGGCTCGGAAAAAATATTCAGACCAGTCATGTTTATTTTCTCGAAAAGGATTTGTATATCTTCTTTTTCTTCATCCTACATTCAATTTAAAAAAAAATAAAAAATAACTAAATATGCAGACAAATTATAAAGTGCCTATGGTGATGGAATAAAATCGTGTACATAATGAACTATGAAGCCTATTTTTGTGAATATGTCAATAATATTTGAACTACCAACATCAAAACCTTTTCCACCGAGAATCCCAAAAGTAACGAGGTAGGCAACACTTGGAAAACGCGCTTGTGTTCATTACGAGTAGGTTTACAAATATCACATATCATCAGCTACTTCAATAACAACTCTTATAGTACATTTGTGCACCAGTCAAGTTTGCTTCCACATACTGCATCCTCTACCAGTCATTAAACATCGTTAAGGTATTATTCTCTGGAAAGTAAACACTTCGTAATGAAGGTATACAAGAAAGATGTGTAGTCGGATGTCTTCTTCCTTCTCATGATTCCTCTTCTTCCTTCTCCTCATTCCTCTTCTTCTTTCTCTTCGCCTCTTAGATATTACAGCTGGATAATCGAAAATAACGTAATTTGAAGAAAGGTTTTATCGCTAGGAACATTGTTGTAATATTACAACGATGCATTTCGATGTTGCAGGCCGAAATACGTTCTGTTAATCAGTCCCATCATTTCCATTCATATGGTCCCCACTTTAATCAGACTTTTCGACTGATTAGTGTTCATTCTAACCATTTACTGGGCAGATAATTTTATCTCATACAGTTGCTGAGTTTCTATGATTCAGTGGTTAACGATCAAGGCTCGCGACCAGAAAGGAGGGGTTCGAATCCTACCACCTAACCACGTTAAATACTGCTTTTTATCACTGGGCAATGCATTTTGCTCCAAAAAGCTCGGCTCTATAATCCTCGTCTATTGCTGTGCCATAAAACACCAAAAAAAAAAAAAAAACAACAAACTCATACATTTGCTGGGAAATAGTCGGACCCACGCTAGTTTCTTGTGATTAGGACAATATCGTGGCTTAAAAGGCTGTTCCTTTCTAATAATTTCCACTATGAAGCAGTAGGAGCTGGATAATGCAAATAAAAACTTGATGAAGTCGGATATCACCAATATTGTGTCGTTTTCTACAATTACGTCAAATCCCCAATTGCAGAAACGGACACAATCTCAGTAATATCTTTCTATTTGTCTTCGTTCGATCCTCTCTCGTGTCCGTTAAGGAGGTGGAATCCAATCAATTGTCTGGTTGATCCGATTCCTTTCGGGCATTTATGGCATGTATCATCTTGACTCGCTGCTTAGTGTAAAGTCAAACAAAGAGCACTAGTCAAGTCATTTTGCCACGTGCTGGTCATCACTCATCCATCAAAGGCTGCTATTTTTTGGGGTTGACCACTGACATTTATGGGAAAATATTTTTGATAAGGTACCTTCGAACATTCTACAGAATCCACCTTGGATCTGAAAATTAAGCACATTATCAAAGAATCCACCCTGCAAATCTTCTTATAAAGGGATAAGAATATTAACAATTACGCTACCTTAAGATGACGATAATAATAATAATAATAACAGTAAACACGTCTGCTAACAACAACGACGTCGACGATAAGACGCTAATGAAACAACTCACCTGTTACACGAATATGTTGTACCATTTCGAATACTTTACGTACTGATGAAGCATTCACTATATATGCACATGATCTTAAATTTAACAAAGAAATGCATCAGATGTCAAGTATGCCGCAACTAACATTTATACTTGCACAAAGGATTTTCTTTTCTTCTATTTTACCTAAAATACATATGCTGACATGTAACGTTCCAATTCATTACCCAGTGATATACATTTGGATCAAAGACACGTTGTCGTCTGATCTACATGAATCAACACACTAAGATTTCGTACAATGCTGGACGTGATTGATTAGCTGGTCATAAATTGATTTTGAAGTGTTTCCTTTGAGGTACTTTTTTGGTGCGGTGGGAAGTGACTCATTACATATAAATTCTCATGATAAATGATGCGGTATTTTTATCTTTTCTTTACTTTAAATTTAATTTACTGTTGAGTAACAGAAGAGTAATCCATAGAAGACAATATAAGTAGTTTGCTGATTACTGACACAACCATATCATAGTACCATTATTTTAAATATCCTTGATTTGCTTTTTGGGTTTGCCGGTTTTAACGTCATTTTTATTACATTGTTTGGTTATATCATTTTTGGGAAATAGTATATAACAGACTTTTCCAAGGACACACAGAGGCAGAATTCCGCTACCCTTGAATACTAGTCCGACGCTAAACTAACTTGGCCACCACGGCAGATACACTAAAATAGTATTAGTAGTAGTAGTAACAACAGTGGCAATAATAATAATAATAAATAATAATAATAATAATAATAATAATAATAATAATAATAATAATAGTGGTTTGGTAGTAGCCAAAGAGGTTGGAGAGGATGGCTGATTAACAAGGAGATTTGATGCAGAGCGAGACATCAAGGGTGATCTAGAGAAATAAATAGGATTATTTCAGTCTCTCAGATTAATTCAATAAAAGATAAACATTTCATGCTTTAAATCTGTTTCCAGTTCCCAGTCGTTTTAATATAAGATACATCTGTTAGTAGGATTTATATGGCGTACAATAATAACTAATACATTGCATTGAAAGCGTATATTGGATGAACTAGAATACTTGCAACGCGCGGTGGAGGGGCAAGAATTTAATCTGTATTACAAAAATTAATTACACAATAACTCAGAAAAAGACCACATTAAAATGGACAAAGAGAAAAGAAATGCAGTTATCCAAAGAAACTGAAAGTCAGCCTCTTATATCTTACCATTTAAATCCTTCAAACTTATTTTTCTGTAAGTTCAATGGATGATTTATTTCTCTCTGGCGAGTCTTCAAAATCAGTCATGGACGAGTCCTGGGACTTGCTGAGGCTTGATATTTTTCGAAAGTAAGGCTGGTCTTCTTCGTCCTTTCGGCTAACACTCTGAGTACCCGACTCCAATGCTTTTTTCAAAATATGCATTTCCTTTCCGCTGCATTTTGGGATTGGACATGGCACTAGATCTTCGAACAGTTTAAAATTTGCCCGCCATTTTCCGTGTTCATCATCAAACTCTACTATATTGGCAAATGTACGTCCCCAAATAATGTCTTTGGATGTATAGGAGGTTCTAGCTTGACAAATTTCTCCAGTAGACTCAATTATGCCTTCGAAGATTACTACAATTTCAAAATTATTGGCGTGTAATATTTCTTCTGGTTTCATGTCCCAAAATGGGCTGTCTTCGTTGATTTTGTGATTTAGAACCAAGGGCCAGATTAAGAAGGCTCTATCGTCCATCCCGTGTGCTTGAATATCCAGATGATGTTGAAATAATGGATACCGTGTCCCCTCCTTTGATACCTGGAAAAGAGAGAGAGAGAGAGAGAGAGAGAGAGAGAGAGAGAGAGAGAGAGAGAGAGAGAGAGATTTTTAGAGCATGTAGTCATTATTTGTCTTTACTGTATCCTTTCAAACCGGCTGTACACCATTTTATCATATTTTATTTTTTAATAGAGGTAAACTGACCCTTGATTTAAATTGCAGTGTCCCGTAAGATAATTACAGCAACAACAACAACATAAGCAATATCAACAAAAGCAACATCACTAATAATAATAATAATAATAATAATAATAATAATAAATACAGGTAGGAGAAGTAGGTAATTTTCATCAGCAATTCAGTTCATCATTTCTTACCAGAACCATCTTTATCATCGCTGTCGTCATCATCCTAATCAACATTATTATTATTATTATTATTATTATTATTATTATTATTATTATTATTTTTGCTGCTGTTGTTGTTGATCTTGCACGTTATCTTTTTTTTTTCGCATCGTTTCGTTGATTCCCCTTGCGAAGGAATGCTCTATCTTTTCTGTTTCAGATTAGCTATTCCTACGTAAGATACCGATAGAGTTTGCCTTCTGATTAGATTAGAATATTTACTGTAACAACGATAGAAGCACATTTGTTGATCTGCGTGTTTACTACCATCAGAGCGTCATACGTAATTAAGAGTATTTCATTTGACAGTTCGCCATCTAATTACTCAGACAAATATGTCCATTTTTCTTCTTGCAATATTCAATTTGTTCGTTTGATTTTTGTTTTAAGAAACGATTGCTTAGCTATATACATTTGAAGGAAATTTCTTTGCAAACGAAAACAAGATCAATGTCTAAATCTAAATTGACACAGTAACGAAATAATTCTTCAGAAATGTCACCAAACAGGATCTGCGTAGAGGCGTTTATTTTTGTGTGTGTAAAATATGCATATAATACACCATCTTTTGTAAATTTACGGTAAGGAAGTAAATCTTTAAAACAAAAAGTCTACTGCTTTATAAAGATTTTTTCAAGAGTATTTTTCATAGTCTAAATTACAATAAAATTGTATATCGCCACTTTTTTATATGTGCATATAGCTGATGGTTGCGTAAAGTATCTATTCCCAGATTCTTTTCTTCTTATTTTAGAAAAAAAAGACCTTTACGTACATACTTGCCGTCTCCTTTTGTATATATCAACGACAGAAAAGTGTTATGCAGATACCATATGTAATGACTTGATATGACTACCAGTTTTGTGGGATCATCTACTGTCTGTGTTTGTGGTTCGCCATTACATTGTATAGAGACGTGTTCGAACATCATCACGATAGTTGTATACAGACAACTGCCGCTGATTTTCAGGAGTTTGAATATGTGAAGGCCTTGCAATAACATCATCACGATGGTTGTATCGAGACAACTGCCGCTGATTTTCAGGAGTTTGAGAGGGCCTTGCAATAATATCATCACCTTGTACAGAGACAACTGGCACTTACTTTAAGCAGTCTGAATTAGAAAAGACCTTTTAATGGCAACACCAAGTTGCACGGAGGCAATTGCCGTTGACTTTAAAGAGTTTGAAGAAGAGGGGACCTTGTAATGATGGCAATGTATGCCACACGAATCAATGCACGCTAATGTATCTTCCTGGAATCACAGAAGTGGACTATAAAGATTCCATTGCATTTGGCTGTGAATTTAGTATTCATTAGTGTCAATATCTCATAAATTTGTGTGGTTTGATTTCTGACATACATGCTTATAATGGATGTGTTGCATACAACGATCATTTCACTCACTGTTTTATTATTTTTTGCATTTTCGATTTTTATTCTTTCATTAAATTTAAAAGATCTTACATGATCACTGAGAGAGAGAGAGAGAGAGAGAGAGAGAGAGAGAGAGAGAGAGAGAGAGAGAGAGAGAGAGAGAGAGAGAGAGAGTTAAACTGAAAATCGATTCAAGCTATTACCTTATCACGGATGAAGATTCCATACACGGAAGTGTCAATCAGATGCGACTGTCGCATATCACCGAGCCTAATCTGTAGAACTAGTTCCCCTTCTTCTTTACATATGCAGGCAGTATTGCTGAACAATAGAGTATTTCGACGATGTTTGGATTTTGCAAGCTTCACAAGGACAAACCCCATCAATATTGTCTCCAGCAGAAAACCAACTGTGGCTTGTAAATACATCAAAGGAATACTAGCAATACACGAGGGATTTGGGTATATTACCCCAAATCCAATAGTGGTTTGCGTCTCTATAGAAAATTGTAAAGCGTCCGGAAAGTTTTTCAGCTTGTAAATGCAAGGGGTCCAATTTGGATCATCTATATGTGCCAGATCGCCATGTATTAGAGCCATTAAAAACCAGAATATTGCAAAAAGGAGATAAGAAATGAAAAAGACGATGAAAACAACTGCCATTACCCATCGCCATTTCAAGTCTATACAAGTCTGATAGAGGTCTTGTAGATAATGCTTTCCTTTACCCGAAATACCTTTATAGGCGATTCTGTATTTTCCGCCTTTGCGAACTAGCGACGGCCTACCCATTTGGTATCCTCGGTAGAAGCTATTAGATCCATTTGCGGATTCTGCGGAATCGGCAAATTCTACCATCTGAAATTCACTCTTGTCTTCTTCCAAAGGCTCTTTTATGGCATTATGCTTGTCTAAAAACAAGTTCGGTGGACGGGATTTATTCTTGGATTTCTCTGAGGATTTCAACGATGCTAGCACATCACTGCTGGCATGGCCGCGGTTATTGCCACGTGTTTCTCCACTGTCTTTTGGCATATTGTGCTGTCTTGCTATCTATGATTCACTTGGACTGCTGTCCTCGAACTGAGCAATCGTTTGTGTCGCAGGTTAAAATATTGTCTGTAAAAGAAAGGGTTGAATGTAAGGGCGCTATAAATCGTTGTCTGCTGTAGATTTGACGTGTTTGAAGTCATCGATAGCCAATGATGCGAGGAACAATTCGAGGGATCATATCTGTCAACTTGAATATTGAAGAATTTGTCTTATAACGCCGGCGATAATCATCTCTGCCAAGCGGCGTGATTGTGATCGATGGTTGTCAATATTTGATGGCCCGACAAATACAACAAAAATATTTTATTTGGTAGGGCATAATCACCCACTGTCTGCCAAACTGATCTATAGCAGTGTGTCATCCTCAATTGCCGTTGGTTAAGTTTAAACATATTGTACTTTATAATTCGTATGAATTTAAATTTCAGCCAATAAACAGAAATCAAGTATTGAATGGTGAACCTAAAACATTTACAATTCTTATATAAATATTAAATAAAATTGAAAACAATGGCAGATTGGAATTTAGTAGTAAGAAGACTATACGATATATTTTATATTTTGTTTAATGTTTTTAAAAACTAGTACCATTAAAAACAACCAGAAGTGCATATAAAAACGAAATAAAGAAAAATAAAATTGATAAATGAAAAACAGGAAAAGCAGAAGAAAAAAAAAATAAAGACAAACATTATAAATTTGAAAATGAAAGAGTACTTAAAGATTTAAAGCAGAATTGTTTCTTTTCCTTTGGATGCCGAGATCTGGAACGGATGCATTGACTGATAAATTTGGAATGGTTAATTAAATGTTATAACTTCGAATTGGTTTAAAATATTTAAATTTCGCGTATGGTATTCTGCAATATCCCCATCCCCAAGAAACAAAGATTTTTATTGTAGGTTAACAGTTGAAATACACTAGACACAACTATTATAATCTCTTCCCGCGAATTTCGCAGAGTTTGAGGACAGATTGCATTCGAGAAATTAAAGGACTGCATGTACATGTTATAATGCACATTCGAAAAGTTAAAGATCAGCTGAATACAATCATCCCAAATTTTTCAACATGGAAAAGCTCAAATTTCATCAACAATATGGAAAATGTGCACAGTAGTCTTTTGTTTGTTTGTGTATTTTTCAAGCAAATTATCCAGTTAATTTCTAATCGTGATGATTTTCTTATTAAAGCTTATTGGTATTTGTTTTATATTTCCTCCAGACACATTAATATACACTTATTTAGTTCCTATGAAGACAAAGTAGTTGAGAACTGCAAAGCTTACGGATTCAATAATAATTATAAGCTGACACTTATATACCAAACGCAGAAAAAACACTCATCTCTGGATCACACATCATATGTTTGGATACACGATTATATCAAAGACTGTTTAACTAAATGACACCAATATATCAAACATGTCAGAGAGTTATATTTCGTTCCAAGCCGGAATCGAACCCTGTAACTTCGCCTATTGAAATGCTCTCGTGCACTAGCGTCATAATCAACATGGCCATGCACTAATTTCCAAGAAAACGACGGAACATGGTTAAAGGTAAGGACTGTAGATGCAAGAGAACTGACTTGCTATGTAGATGCAAGAGAATTAACTTGCTAGACAATCAGAATTTAGCATTCAGTTAAACTCACAAATCCAATGGGATTATAGTAGAAATGGGAGATATACATAAATTCATAAATTGACACCTATACACCAAAGGGAGGCAAGCGCTTATCTCTGGGGTCAGCATTATATTAACGGTATTCGAAGTTATATGTATTTTTAAATAACTCCTCTTGAAAATGTAAATAAATTTCATGCCAATTTATAAACAAAATAGCATTCTATACAATGATCTACAGCTGGATTGAAGTACTCTGTACAACTGCAGGCATATGCGTATGACTAAACATAAGTAAATTACAGTGACTTTCAATCGTAGTAGGAGAATAATCCTGTCACTGAGCAAGGGATACACTGTTAGGTCCAAGGAGCTCCGTCTGATATCAAGTCCAATTTAGGTAATGTTTATGAATGTAATTATGTCATATCCTGCAATGTTGATGTGGTTCATAGTTTTAAGGATTGTCGCGAATCCATGAAAGATGATACACACGCTGGAAGACCATTGTCTGCCATTGGTGAGCGGAACTTTGCTGCAGTGAAGTGGGCAACTGATCAAGATCTTCGATGCATTGTGGAAGATAGTTCTAATATCACGGGCATGAATTCATAAGCTGTTTTAATATAATGAAGAATCAGTTGGTACTTAATAGCTTTATGCTAGATGGGCCGCGCCTTTCTTAATGGCTGACCAAATAATGACTCGAGTTGAAATCTCCAAACAGCTACTGGCCAAATACAAAAGTGATTGCAAACGTTACAATGAGATTGTCACAGTTCGTGAAACATGTAATAACTTTTGAATCCTACTCAAGAGAAAATAATGCGATTTGGACTGGATTAAACGATCACAGACCACATATGGGTCGACGTAGTCGGAATATCGAGGTTTTTAGGTAAACGTTATTTTCCGATGCAAAAGACAGTCGTCCAGGTACCTTTGCCTGAAAATGTTAGTGTCACTGGACAATTTTGTGTTTCTCCAAAGTATTGCCAAAAGTTGTGGAACACTACCGAACCACTCGTCCCATCACATATACTCGTGGTATTCATCTACTACATGGTAACGCACCGGTGCATAAATTCGTCAGCTTAACAGAAAGGAGCACAGCATCGAAACTTTGCAACATCCTCCGTACGGCCTTGAATTGTCTCCAAGTAATTTTTGTCTGAATTCCGTTATCAAAAATTAAAAGCCGCCATGCAATTGGAAGTGCAGTTTTCTAGTGTTGAAACAACTTACGAAAAAGTGAACACGAAACAGTATTTAATAATTTGATACTCAGACCGAGAAAGTGTATGGATGTGCATAGGGAATACTTTGCGCTGGTGCACGGATGTACTGTCTACTGATAAAGAACTTTGTTGTACACAGGATTTATTTATTCAGGACTTTTTTTTTAAATGCCCCTCTATCTCTCCCTCCCTCCCTCCCTCCTGCCTCCCTCCCTCCCTTCCTATCGTAACATAAAATAACAAACTGATGAACCCTCTATGTGTTATTTATATGGTACACTAACATACTCATCTCAGATTAAGACACGGTGCAAGTTTTGGTGTTAATAAGTCAAACTTTAGAGGAGTTTTATCATGAATATGTAAGACAGATGGATCTACAGACATAGATGGACAAAGTATATAATAATAATAATAATAATAATAATAATAATAATAATAATAATAACAATAATAATAATGATGATGATAATAATAATAATGTGGACTTAATGCAACGCCTAATATTTAGAAGCTCCAAGCGCATCTTAATATTAGAGATAAAATAAGAACATATACAATGACAAGATTGCTAAAACAAACACAGTGAAATTACAAAACAAAAAACATGCTGACAAGGAAGTAAACATTATTGTCTTTAAGTCTGTGCTTATAGTCGAAATATGTGAGTTTTAAGATCACTCTTGAAAGAGATCGCAGTGTCCTTGTGTCTAAGATCTATGCCAATTTGCTGTTTGGGGTGTACACATGATGAGGTCAGATAAGTATATTGGACTGGAGCCAGTCAGTGAAATGTAGCAGAGTGAACAGATTTTGAGATTGATTCTGGATCGAATGGGTAGCCAGTGCAGGTTATAGAGCAGAGGGTTGATGGTACTCATTTCTTCGTACTCTAAGGATGATCAGATCAGCCGTGCTTTGAGCATTTTTTTTTTGTTTCTGTTGTAGATACTTACACGAACCAGATAGAGGTGAATTACAATAATCCAGTCTTGAAAGTACTAAGGAAGACACAAGTGTTTTAATGACATCAACCGAAAGAATATTGCAATGGAATTGATGCATATGTTCATTACATGTTGGAGTAATGAGGGCGTACTGTCGTGAGTGACACTAGGTTTAAAACTGCCTTTGTAAATTTTTAATGTTGGTATTGCTGATACTTATTGTTGGAGATAAAAGTTATGAATGAGGAAGTCACTGTATGGTGATCAGGATGGCTTTTGTTTTATCATCATTCATCTGCAGCTTGTTACATGTCATCCATGACTTCACATAGGAAATGCACCTCTGCAAGCTTTGGATGGCAGCATCAACGTCAGTTGGGCAGCTAGATTTATATATTTGAGTGTCATCAGCATACAAATGGTGAGAAACTGGATGCAGATCTATGGCACTTGAAAGCAGTTGAGTGTACTGAATGAAGAGAACTGGACCGAGAACAGACCCTTGCAGAACACCAAAACATAGATCAGCTGGGCTGGAATGTTACCTACAAGACTTATATGACCATTAAAAATCCTTCAGAATCTAAGAGTAAACAAAACAAAATTAGCTGGACAGAAATGCACTAAACACAAACCGTCTACAGTATGACAGACAAATAATGGCATGCTATTATAAACAGAAATATTTTAAACGGTCGTAACTCTTGACACCTTTCGGAAAAGTAAAGAAAATTAGCAATGGGTAAACAAAATATACTTTATAAGAACCAAGCATGGCTCAATAGGCTCTCATTTAAATAACAGTAAAATAAGTAATCAGTAATTTGCAGGTTTAACATGGTTTAGAGATTTTTCTCATTTTTGCATTAAAGTCCAGGACTGATAATTTTGTTTTTATTTTGGGATGGGGATGTGGGAATATTTTAACACCAAAACTAAAATTGTTTAGCCTTCAGATAGTTTAAAAAAATAAAATATCTCTCTTATTTGTAGAAAAAATCATATCCAGTTATATTAGTTGACAAGAATTAACTATCTTGAGGTAATAGAGAAAAATATTTCTGGTTTAAAACAAATTCCAAGATAACCCTCCACTCACCCAAACAAATGGTTTGTTCCTTAGCAGACAGTATTTTGTTCTCCATAATACAGCAGTTGTGGATAATATTAAAGATAGTTCTTTTATTTCTAAAGTTTCACTTTAATTGCTATTTTAGATTTTAAAAATATTAATAAAAGTTTCTACCTGGGAGATGTAAAAAATGCTTGGCTGCAATGGAGGCATGCGAAACAACATCAACTAAAATATGTCACATCTGAACACTTCTTGACAGTTTGACGATATTAAATAACGTGGAAGATGTGAACATTATATTTCTCACATGGCTGTCATGGGGACCAAGATACACACAGCGCACAGTAAAGAAATATTGCGTAAAGTGGTTTAACCGCAAACGTTCTTTGAATTAAGCAATATGAACGGCAAAACAACAGTTTTTGGTTATGTAGATAGCATGCACAGCAATCATGCACTCAGTTAAAGGTTTAAGGGATGAAAGTATATATTTACGTCTTCACTCTCGACGTTAACTTCCAGTAACGATAACCTTATTCGTTATATTTAATGAATATCCATTCCTCCATCATTAATGTAAAATATCATTGTGATTTAAATTTGCTGCAAGCATGGACTAGAAATTATGGTACCATCTGGATTCTAGAGCAATAATACTGAAGCGTTTGTATAATGGTTTTGAGAGGCCCCTCGTTCACTTATATCAGCTTACTTTAAGCCATTTTCCATATAGGCTGTGTTATGTATATGTAATTTAACTACTTGTTTGTTAGTTTAAATTTTTTTTATTTTTATTTATTCCATTACATGTTATTGTAATGATAATTTTGTCTACTGGATTTGATTTTTTTTAGAGATTGAATTCAGTTCTGTTTGACCTGATAAACAACCAGTAGTTGAAACATTGTATCTAATTACTGACCTTTGACTCAGAAATCAGTAACGCTTTTAGTAAACAACTTTTTTAAAAAAAAATTTTTTTATTCATTCTAAGAGTAAGATTCATTTAGTGAAATCAAGGCCATACTTGGAGTACGCGACAAATAACATTTGTTTATTGTTACAAACTTATGTTTTTCCCAGTGGGATTAAATTTTGACCCCCATCCGGGAATCTGTTTTGCGTTTTAGTTTGGCTTATTACTCATGCTATCATAAGAATCAGTTCAGTTGTACATTAAAACTTTGAAGCTCAAAGGTGTTTTGTTGTGACCAGTTTGAGCTGAATTTTTATTTTTTGGAATTAGTGATTCTTTCCCTGGAAAATACTAGTGCTCATGGGAATTCTTGGACAAAGACATTTATTGAAATTATTCGGAATTCCAAACTGTAATATTATTTTTTTGTGATTCAACAAGGAACTGTCGACAGGGCAACACTTTGAAGGTTATCGAAGAAGTCATCGCCTTCCATCTTGGAATTTCTTTGGGATTCGAACCGTGATTCATTTAGGATTTTTTATTGATAGGACTTATACTTTTTTTAATTCTTGGATTAATTTTGGATCTGATTCGTAAACCGTAAGTCCTTTTTTCATTTTTAACTTGTTTTTCTAGGCAAATAAATTATTTTGTTAAATTTTTACAAAGCTTGTTGTCTTCACTCTTTTCTTGTTACATTTTGTACGAGCCTAGACACGTAACAGTTGGAAGCGTATGGCGCTATTGTATTTTTTGTTCTGTCTTCTATTTCTTCTTTCTCCGTATTCTTGATCAAAATGATCCCTTATGAATTGGCAGATTTTCCACAAAACACAGTTCTTTTTCTGGGATGTGCGTCTTCGATAACCTTAATGCTCACAAGGAATCTTGAGCTTCTACGGTAACAACCGCATTTGTTCAAATATGTAAACATTATTCATGTGTGCTATTTGCAGATCTCAGAAAGTTTTACTTAGATTATCCATGCCGGTCCAAATGTTTGACGTGTACCTTATAGGGCAGAACGTTGTGTTTTTGGAAGGACAACTGTTTTTGAGTCTCCTTGAATTATATATTTTTCATATTGCACAGTAGTGCTCCTTTAAAAGTGAAACTGATATTCAATTTGTTATGTTATGTTGATCAATAACGCTAGGAGCAACGTGTAGCAGAGGTATAATCAAAAACAACCAAACGCATTCTATGAGTGTTCTGTATTTACACGAAAGCTTTCCATAAGAAAACTGAACGAATAGTTTATATAGGAGCCGACTGTTATCCAGTATTCTACGGTGTTTAGGGTAAGACTGCAAACACTAGCGTTTGAAGGATTAAAACTGAAAAATGCAAAACTTACGTCACACACATACGATAGTGATAAAAATCCTAATTCAACACACACACACACACACACACACACACACACACACACACACACACACACACACACGACATGTTAAACAAATTGTTTGATTTTGAGTCAATTGTTTATTAAAGCATGGGTTAGAAAGATATAATAAAAGAAAACGCTCGAGACTACGATCAGGTAAACATAAATTTCTAGCAATAACGAACGAAATTTCGATTAAAATATCAGACATGGAAAGCGGAGTAGCGCGGTATTACCAGTATTCCGGTTTACCGCGGTATTTATTTTTGGTGCTATGTACCTCGGTAGTTTTTCACTGTACCGGTACTTTAGTATTTACGTCAGTAAGAAATGTATGACAATGGCTGAGTAATCTTGTTAGAAATGTAATGATATTAAATCATCGATTTCATTTTTCACGTCAATATAATTCCAAAGAATGATCACTACTTTCTTAATAAATAGTTATATTTGTGACACATTAAGTTTAAATATTGGAAATATAGTATTTATGAACTTTTAATCACGATTAATACTTGTCCAATATGCCAACATGGCGGCCGAATGGGATGTTGTGAAAGATATTCGGGCCCAATCCAAGTCTTAGAAACGTTTCGGATTGAAAAAGTTTTGGAAATGTCATTTTGTTTCGTTATTTACTTGTATAAGATATTGTGTTAAGTACGTGTATTCATGTTCAAATTAAGAATCATCCTAGCATTTTCAGGAAAACAGTTGTTTTCTATTTGAATTTCACGTAATTTCTCTACTCCACTGAATATTTTCTCGTTTGTTGGGTCTCGTGTCTTATGTAGCATTGAAAGATGGTACATATAACCTTTTCAACATACATTGAAATGATTTTTATCTGACACATAAGTTTCTCTGAAAATAAATTAAAGATTAAGACGAAATAAAATATACAAGTTACAAGAAAATTTATTTAGGTGGTTTTGAATTTTATTTCTGGATGGATAGATAGATAGATGTGTTTGATGTGATTTTAACCTCTTCATTTTTGCTAACGTCTTATGAATAATAATGGTATAGATTTTGAATACTGAGTTCATAAATGCATTTGGTATATACTTGACGTCTATGCTTTTGCATTAGATGGTTAGTGGTACCGAACGTTTCCTTTGCTATAGTTCTTATATATATATATATATATATATATATATATATATATATATATATATATATATATATATATATATATATATATATATATTCAGTTCAAGAATGTTTTATTATGTAATTTTCCATAAGCTAGCTTTAGGATTTATTAATTGTGTCGTAAAAAATGCAATACAGTTTCTTTGTCCGTGAGCAGATACTTTGTTTATCTTATGAGGATTAATGTAAGGCAAATGGAAAAACCTGATGAAACGCGTTTGGCTTCCTTGATTGTCCAGTATATTTCATTTTGATGATTACAAGTGCATGTTTGTGGTGCAATTATATTTACAAAACAAAACCAACAAAGGATTAATATACAGGATGTTTAATTCATGTTTTTAAAGTTTATATCTAAGCCTTTTCTAGGCAGTACATTTATAGAGTTATGTCTGTTGTTTTGCAAATCCAAATTTGGCTTTCAAAATGTCAGATGAACAGTTAATGGCATTATCTATATTGCTTCTGTTCATTATGTTAAAAACTTTGTTTAGTGATAAAAGTCTTAACTTGTTCTTCTTGAATGGGTCTCTTCGCATGTCTTATCGTCAAGCGTAACAGAACTTTCACAAAACTAGATTATCAAATTTTTAGAATGATGCTCTTTATAAATATGGCTAAATGTTATTGAAAAATTCATAAAAATCGTAATTATTGAAGCCGTAAATCCTGCATTCGATTACATTGCTATTAAATTAATCTCTAAGCTTTTCCGCTGTAATTGTGTGTAAATTCTTCTCCAGTTGAAATGCAAATTACAGAAGTGTTTTCGTATTTTTCTCACTTGCAATTGGCGTACTAAATATCGATGTATCCACAGTTTGTGTCGCGCTTTGATTTATATTTAAGTTCCGCTTTACATTTTCGTACTTTGAATGGGCCTCACTGGTTGTCCTGGAAATTTAAACCTGACCTGGCATATGTAAAGTATTGTTAAAATAACCTTAAATTTTCTTTATTTCGGGTATAGAGTACATAGCTTGATCTCTCTTTAGATCTGCATGTTTCAAAAGACTGCTACCTCATGCATGGTCATTTTGTCTACCGGGATTTCAGAGGCAATTTGGAAAAACAACTTGCTGATATCTTTTTAAAATTGTTTTCATATTTTATAATTCAAGAATTATATTTTCAGATGTTAGCATTTTCTACTCAGGCAAAAATTATTTTCCTTATTTTTACAACTGCTAAATGTAGCATACTTTGTACTTGTTCAAGTTTATTTTTCGAGCACATGCGACTAGCCATTTCAGTCAACTGTCTGCTTTAGGCAGGACGCTGTTTTCCTAATACTGTACGATATATAAAGATATTTCAGATACAATTCATGAATACAGCATAGAGATATGCCAATATTCTATCCACTGTGCTTGTTGCACGAAACTTCACCTTATACCTGTACAGCTTTCAGTAGGACATAATAACTGTAGAGCGGAACATTATTCCACATGTATGTACGTTTCTGTGTTTTATGTCGCTGCTTTTAGGTCTACATATACATTTTATGGACATAAGCCATGGCTTTGTAATGAATCAGGAAATGCGTCGCTTGTTCAGCGCACATTATTCATGCTGTTCCATGTTGACAAAGATTTTTCATCTTTGACGAGTTTCCAACCAGAGACCTTTAAGTCTCTGATTCTATGTATTACGTGTATACAAAAAAGATTAATTCACTAAAATATTAATTAGTATGCTTTTCCTGTACGCTGTGTTGCATTTGGTTATCTGTGAAACACATCTGATTACACGTGGTCTCCACTCAGTGATCAACTGCTACTCTGATGATGATTACATTAAATAAATCCGAGTTTGCTGATTTTTCTCGTGCTATAATTGTAGCACTCATGGCCTCTGTTTAGTAAGATTTCAAACTGCTCGATAGTAAGGCTGCACTAGAATAAGTTAATTTGCACTTGGAGTTTATTAATAATTCAGCAAATATTCGTTGAAACCTACACAGTAATTATAATTAACACATTTAGTTATTAATGTGCATCATTAACCTTATGTTATTTACTAAGAAATTTTAAGACTTTAGCTGAAGTATTGATAAAGGACGACGATACAGTACATAGTGAAAGGGCTTGACATTATTTCGTTGATTGACGATAAGTCACTAAGAGGGCAAATGAGACGTATCTATTGAGAGAGACAGATTAATCGTTATATAGATTTGTGTCAGAATGACTGATAAATGCTCGGTCTGATGAATAATTTGTCTTATTTACCTCAGATTTTTATGATCTGATATATTATCTGTTTTAAGTCTCTGCGAAGTTTCCAAAACTTGAAATAAAAAAGATGTTTGCACATTGAACTTATTCTATACCGCAAATCTATTAAGAATTATAAAGGAATGCATGGGCTGGATTTTTAACGTTTAAGACTTTGTTGGTATTGATACGTACGATAGTATTTATTGACCTTTATCTTAGAATAAATAATGATGCATTACTCAGTGGGATTTTACTGTACCTGTATTTGAAACAAATGCATTGGGCATAGATTTTCTTACTCATAAATATTCTAAGATTTTTAAGCAAATACATGGGTGATTTTCTTTATCGCTATTATTCCATGCTTCTTAAACAAATACATCGATACAGAGTTTCTTAGCCATAAATATTTCATGGCTTTTTCCCATCCCACCCTCAATCCGAATCCTTTCTGGATCCAGCAGTAGTTGTGTATATTTTAATATATTGATCTTGAAGTGAAAATAAATAACATACACTAGGAGGATATTGGTAACTGTTACATTATTTGCCGTGTGAGACTGGACAAACACACGATATCCCGTGTGTGTTTAGGCAAATACATTGATATGCCGTTAGTGTTTAGTCAAACATATTACAATGCAGCGAATGTTCAGGCAACGACTTTTCATGCCATGTGTGTTTAGGCAAATATCATGTACCAAGGTATGATCAAAATGCAATACTTATTTTATTTAATTTGTTGTTGTTTTGGGCTTAAAACCATTTTTCAGCACATGATATACCATACATGGCGGCCATTTTAACTAGTGGAAGAACCCGGGAAAACTCCGAAAGAACCACCGACTCATGGGCAGCTACTGGCAAGGTTTCTCACATACTCACGTTGACCGAGCCCGAGAATCGAAACCACGCGGAGAGAGGTGAGATGACAATGATCGGAAAAGACAAGCGCTTCCAAACACTCGACCACCCGGGGCCCCCTTTTTCGAGTTACTGGCCCCCTTTTTCGAGTTAATGTAGTGTCTATAATGAAATCGATAAACATAAGATGATGATAAAACAAGTAATACAAACGTACGAAAAAAGCAAAGTTATCATTGGATCTTAACAAAACGATATGTAGAATGCATAAAAATGTGGAAGAAGAATGCAAATGAAATTTGTACTACAAATAGGCCAACAAGTATTAAACACTATCAATGTAATTAAAATTAACCTTTGGAAATCTATGCTGCGGGAAAAATGTTTCATTGCTTTTCTCAGTAACTTGATGTGGTTATATTGAATAAAGAAAGACAGGAATATATATATATATATATATATATATATATATATATATATATATATATATATATATATATATATATATATATATATATATATATATATATATATATATTTCTTTACGATGACTTGAAGATTTACTGTAATGATGTGTTCTAAAGTTTAAAACATAAAGAAGTAATTTCAGAACTTTACAGTTTTAGAAATTATGAGACTACACCTCAATACCTTTTTCATGGCTGGAGACGCCCCTTGGCGGAGGGGTATTATGGCATATAATATGAAAAAGAGTGATGAATCGACACCTGTAACAGGTGATGTAATTCAGCGTCCTTCAAACACCTAAAGACAGTTGACTGACATTGAAAATCACAGGGTTTCTTTTGATCCTTGTTTATACAAATGTTCTTACAAAAAGAAGTTTTCTGAGTACAGAACAACGAAAATGAGTAAATGCCATGTGACCACTTGGATTGCACTCGTTTAAATGATGATGATCATGCTGTTGGTGGTGTTTAAATTTTGCTAATGATGATAATGACGAATTAATACCAATAAATATAATCAAAACAACACAACATAATCCTACTACTATGTATAATTATTATTATTATTATTATTATTATTATTATTATTATTGCATCTAAGTATATATATATATATATATATATATATATATATATATATATATATATATATATATATATATATATATATATAGAGAGAGAGAGAGAGAGAGAGAGAGAGAGAGAGAGAGAGAGAGAGAATTATAAATATACACGAGACAGAACGGAAAGTGCTATCCCTGGATTCTATAGAAGAATGCTTGATAATAGTAGGCAGAATTAATATTTAATACAAATAATACTGTCATACAGGTTAGAGAATTTGTAACATCAAACGTTTTGAAGATGTGTTTTGCAGCCAAACATTCATATTTTACCTGATATCTCAAAACAGACACATTGATTTAGTCAGTTTTGATGCTTACATTTAATAGCATTTCACCATACTAATGTTGGGACAAAAAATAATTCCATATACTGATAAAATGATGCAGCTATAGGGGGAGTGAGCAAATGACATCGAAATTGTTTGTGGTGATAGATTTCCCTGTTTCATCCATATAATGCTGCAGCTGATAATAGAATGAATGTCTAAGAGATTCATCTTTCGACACCCACTTCCGTCATGATGAATCCAAACTGTTTACCTTGACAATCATTCCGTTTAAGATTTTAATTTTCTAAAATTATTTCTGGACCTTTGGCAAATTTCCATGCTCTTCCTGTACTCTTATGATATTCAAATTAGTTTCAATATATACTAAACATGGAGAACTTTATTAATTGTTGAGGTTTGATTGTCATTGCTTCATAAATTTACACTCAGATTCGAGGAAAATGCATTCAGATAGTCATATCCTTTATTTATATCTTAAAGCAGCCAATCTTTCTGACCAAGGAAGTTAATTCCTTTTCACCAGATTTTGTTGAAGTATCCTTGGTATAGCTTCGTCTTTTTTGTAGGTAAAAACTTCCATACGACTTGGAAATAAAATCAAATTAACAACATTAATTAAATAAAATTAAGAATGGCAAAGAAAAATTTGAAATCCATCCACCCTGCACAAGACCCTACGTATGCAATTACTACAATCGGACAGTTCCTTAAGTTTGAAAACTACATTAACCCAGTCTTAAATTTGCATAGGACCTTAGTTAGTTTCCAAACGTTGTGATAATAATATTTCATTTGAAACAGCGGCATCTCTTTCGGATGCAAGTCGAACAACTTCGACACTGAACGAAGCTTGGAGATAATTTTAGTGATGCTTCCGAATTGGTTAGTTTTGGCGGACTTATCATTATTATCGTCTGCAGTGCGTGCTCAGCCATTTAACAGCGTCATCATCAGCAAGGTGCGGAGCCTGCAGTCCACCGGGGAAATTTGTCAGACGGACTAACATCGCTCGATGTGTGAAGAACATATTCTTATTCAATGATAGGTGTTGAAGCCAACATTCGATGGCGTTTCAGCAACCACTAAAATACCATCACGTTTAATTTTGAATGTTATTCCCACAGATGTGTAATGCAAAAAAATCAAGAAATCATCCAGTTTCATTAGCCTTAAACAATTTATAATGTTGTTGTTAGTAATGACACGTCATCTAGTCATTGTTATGTTGATGAAATAATTATGACGTAATAACAACCTCGGGCGGAGGGCAGTTCAACATGGCAATTATTTACATCCGAGTTTTTTTTTAATAATGCGATGCAATAGGTCGAGGATTTTTCGAATGCATAATAGATATTACTTTTACAATTTTCAAATGACGACGTGTAATTGTTTTGTTTTTTAAAAACTAATTTTTACTATTTTGTCTCAGCTAAGCAACTTGTAATTTTTTCGTTGGCACGATCTTTAGCGGGTGCTATATCCAGGATCCTTAAAAGTTTCAAGTACTTGGGATCAATTATCACAGATGAGGGCTCCAAACCAGAACTACTTTGCAGGATTGCCCAGACAACAGCAGCGATGACAAGGCTGAGACCAATATAGAAAGATACCAACATTGCTTTTGGTTCCAAAATAAGGCTGATGCGCTAGATTGTCTTATCCATCTTTCTGTATGCCTGTGAAACATGGACGCTTACATCCGGTCTATAAAGAAGGATTCAAACCTTTGACATGAGATGTTACCGCAAGATCTTGGGCATATCATACATTGACCAAGTAACCAACGAGAAGTCCATAACAGGATCCAACGAGCCATCGGATCCTGTGAAGACCTTTTGACCACTGTAAAAAAAATGCAAAATGAAGTGGTACGGTCATGTCTCAAGATCATCTGGACTGGCAAAAACAGTCTTGCAAGGCACAGTGCAAGGGTGCAGAAGAAGAGGCAGACAGAAAAAGAAGTTGGGAAGACAACATTAAAGAGTGGACAGGCATGGGATTTGGAGATTCCCAAAGGGCAGTAGAGAACAGGGTAATATGGAGAGAATTTGTTGTAAAGTGAACTGTGGTTCTCCAACGTCCTCTTGGGTTAAGGGGTTGATGATGGTTACTTTCAAATGACAAAAATAATACTAAGTAACAAGCGATTCTTCATATTTCATGCAAACACCGATAGATGTGCTTTGTCACAACAACAGTGTACAATGCGTCTAAAACGAAAAAAATGCAAATGTTCTATGCTGTAAACTACTAAGAATCTCTCGTTTGTCATGTGATTTCTTATGACGAGCATGGAAGTTTTAACAATCTTTGATAAAGCGTTCAATATAATGGTCGGTGCGTTGACCTCATTTCCAACGAGTTATGATTGATTAGTATGATGCTTAGTACTATATTTTAATGAGCAGATCGGAGAAAGAAGTGTAAACAATTCAAATACATTAGATAGCACAAATATATAAGATGGCCTCTCTTTCTGTTCTGGTAAATGTATATCTCTGTAGGACCTTCTGTGGTTCTTCCCTACTCATAGACCATAGTCTGTAAACAGTACTAACAGTTTTGACATTCTCTCTCTCTCTCTCTCTCTCTCTCTCTCTCTCTCTCTCTCTCTCTCTCTCTCTCTCTATATATATATATATATATATATATATATATATATAATAGTTCATTTCTATATCTGACAGAATTTAAAACGAGTAAAATGGGTTAAAAATGTGAGATTCGCATGAAAAAAGAGAATTATAAGCATAACAAGAAAAAGGTAATTAACAGAAGCATGGTCAGATGTCGCAAAGTTTTGGTAGCTGATTAAACAAATATGTTTGCGCAAAGCATGCAGTAACGGAACGACCTGGTGTCATCAGTAATATTAATATTGTAGATTGTTTCTGTATCATAATGGATGGAAATTCATCATAGATTTGACTGTATGACTGAAACTCCAAATCATAGTTTTGAAGTTCTCAGAAGTGTCTGAATTCTGAAATCAAGAAGGTTTGGTGGCCAAGATATATGAACAGCCGAAACGACAAAGAACACGATCCCAGGCATATTTCTTTACTGAGCTAAATTACTTAAAAACTTTTCGCACCTGCCACTTCAAAAGCATTGTGACAAAATATCTTCCCACAAATAGGCTATTCAGATAACCCTAACAATTAAAGAGATATATCTCTCATTCATATCGTGAATACAATTGTTACCAGTATTTTAAACCAATGCATCATTCGGTGGTACAGAGCTATTAACAAAATGGAATAAGCTCAAACGAAATTCTGCAAAGGTTATCAGCAAACGATACAATATTTTCGTTTTTGCTTGATCAGTGGTTCAGAAATGTTTGAGAAGAAAAAGAGGTTATTGCCTTTTTGCAGAATTTTCAAAGCTGTTGACAATATCGATCGTGTAAAATTATAACGTTTCTTAGTCAAAATGTGTGGCTGACAAGATGTTTAAAGTTTAAGACTAAATCTGCAAGAATTTACGCTCACTTGTGCAGATGAAAGGACAATATACAAAATTCCTCACCTGTCATATTGATACCAGACATTGCTCCTCATTAAGCCCACATCTATTCAGTCTAGTTATAAACGAATTAGTGTCAGACTTTCAACAAAAGTGTCTAAATGGTATCCTTATTACCGAAGAAATATCTGACATTATTGCGCTGTTTTGTGCTGATGACGTTGCAAACTGTGCTGATACAGTCGGTGTTTTACAAATACAGATTCGTATTGTGGAGATATTTTGTGAATGTGTTTCAATTTAGTTAAAACTAAAATTATTGTATTCAGAAACAGTAGATTTTTGTGAAGTAACGGAAACTGGTATTATAAGGTAAACAAATCCGAACCGTATCTGGGTATAAACACATGGGATTATGTTTCGCTTCAAAACTTATCTGGACGAAAGCAAAGCAAAAACTCGAAATTCAGGTAAACAAGTCTTTGCACTGAGTATTATTCAAAGTAAGTTAGGCAAATTTTCTGTTACAGAAGCTTTCAAACAATTAGATGCTATGATCACACCTATATTTAATTATGCTGTTGAAATTTGGGGGGAATGAAAATTTATGTGCAATTGAAAGGTACAGGAATTGTGTTTTTACTAGATTTCTAAACCTTCCGGACATGCATACTCCTTTTTACCACAAGGTGAATGTGGACAATTACCTCTCTGTTTTATTTATGTTTATGTATATTTAATTTGTTTTGTGTGCCTGACCTTTGTCCATATTTGAGGGTAGGAATTTAGACCTACATAACTAATACCATTTTGTTTTGTTAACATTTTACATGAGTTTCAGTTCGAGATGCAGCCTGATTCTGGCCTTAGAAATTAAATATGTTTGCACTTTGGAGTAATTTTCCTTTAAGATCACAGAACATTTTCAGTAAATGATAATTGCGACATAGGTCAAGTGGGGAGGTATATAAAGTTATTTACATCAGAATTAATAAATTCTATCGTAACATCTGTAGTAGATTCTTTTAGTTGTGTATCAGTTAATATCTGAGAGGATTTATTTATTTAAATTATTCATTTGAATTACAATGTACTCATTAATACTTCCAGACTAAATTACAATTTTAGATTATTGTGAATTCATTTAGAGCAATTTTGGATTATATCACTGTAATACATCCAGACTGTTAGCACATAACCACTATTCTAGGCTATTGGTACAAAGCATATTCAAGATTGAAATTCATTCGCAACACCACTAGAATTCATTTGGAGCACTTTATACTTTTGGATGTGTGATAGAACTTTTAGGACTATTTGAGATTCAATTCACTATACTGTACGTTCTTTCTGAATTTTCACTTTGTGTTCTACGTAAATAAATTATTCGTTAAATTTTGCTAAACTTGTTGGTTCGCTCTTTTCTGTCACTTAATTTAAGACTATAGAGTCGTAACACTTACCGTTGTAAAGGCATTAAGGATTGGATTCGACTGATCAAATGGGTGATAACCGTTAGCTAGGATAATGCTATATTATGCGGAAAACGATGAATCGGGTCAAGTCACAAGGGTTTCGAAAGTTTAAAGCATATTATTCAGAGATTGATTTGGTTACGTGTGGCATGCAGAGGATGTAAGAGATGAAAAGGTGGGGGTTTTTTCTTCTCAATTTTAGACAACGCCTTAAGTATAATTTAATTCAGGATTTGAATTCGACTGTAAACAAATCATATAAAACATATCACTACAATAAATTTTTATCATACTTTTCGGTTCAGTTTTATTAAACCATTAAACGATACCATACGGCATAAGATCTGCGGAGGGAGACTTCAGAATACAAATGGCAGTAATATCCACAGGCGGTGGAATGGGGTAGGGTTCGAGAGCACTCCATGTAAGAGCTATTTTTTTTTTACTAGTGGCATCTGTCGCTTAACTCTCATGCCCCATTGCTCCAGTTGGCCCACGCGCTCATCCCCAAAATATGGAAAGGACAAGATCGATAGAATAGGCTCTAGGTGCCCAGGAACCAATGGAAACATTAAAGTTGTGTTTAACAATACAAAGTATATACATGAAACTGTTTAAAGAGTACAATAAATTGACACCAATATACCAAAACAGAGAGAAAAATGCGTTTCCCAGGATGTCACTTTTTGTATACGATAAATGATTATGATATTTTTTCATAGAGAATGACACCAGAATAATCAAAGAAGTTATTGAATTATAATTTGTCCAAGCAGTAATCGAACACATGGCGCGACTACGTGCACATATCGCCTAATTCGTGTTCCACGGCACTCTAATCCACTTGGATATGCACTCATCTCATAATAAGGCTGGAACACTCAAGGTAGACAGCAAACTATTCACTAGGTGTGCGGAAATGCATTACCCCACTGGATTTCTATTTCTAAATGCAATGCATATGCACGATTGTAATTAAAAATTAAGCTCTATACGCCAAACAGAAAGGAAAACGCTTATCTTTGGATCCAACATTGTATGTATGAATACATGCCTTTATAAAAGAAAGGTATATAGAATGGCAATAGCATAGGCATAATGGTTAAAGAATTTTAATTCACACCAAGTAGGAAATAGAACGCTTGGTACCTCTCGCCCAGTTCTCGTGCCCCATCAGTTTATTGCACTCAGCTATGTTCTCATCGCAAAAGATGGTATGAAAGAGGATTGAATATAATGGTTCGAAATGAAATGGAGTTAACTCATTATGCAAGTAGAAATGACCCCTTATGGATCTGGATTTGGATTTTTGTTTCAAATTGCAAGGTACAATAATGGAATCATAATTAAAAATCGACACAATATACCAAACAGACAGAAAAGCACTTATCGCTGGATTCCATATTATATTTATGTGTTGTTTATATCTATATTATGTGTAATATTTTCATTATAATAGTTTTTGCAAGGGTCATTTAGTTCATGACATTTTAATATTCATATCCTATGAATGGGTTTGTACTTAAAGATAAGTCATTATCAAATGTGTAAAATTGATTCAGTCATAAGTTCTAAGGTTGACCTATAAGTACAAGTAAATATCACGTGATCTGACAAAGACAAGAGTTTTGGTAAAAGACAAAGGTGTTGATGTGAATTCGTTTAAAGACTATTTGGATTCTTAGATGTGTTGGAATTAAAGTGAATTCATTAAACGACAATTTTAGGATTATATCATAGTAATTTCTTCTGTACTGCTGACTCATCAGTTCATTATTGACGATCATTCGAAGTACCTTTGAAACGCATTCGGATTACTCGAGCCTATTGCAATTGATTGAACTTTTAGAATTTTAGGATTTCATTCACCGTACTATTAAGTTATTTTTAATTCTTACACTTTGTATTTTAGGAAGAAAATTAATATTTACAATTGAACAAAACTCGTTGGTTCATCTCTTTGTTGCTTCTTATTTTAAGATTGGATGTAGAGTAGTAACATATGAAAGACACATACATAGACTGATACCAATATAATCAAACAGGTTAGAGGTATATTACTCGCCCAAAACATGAATTTAACCGGTGTTGCTTAATTTTATTGCGCTCTAATTCACCGGGTCAAGCGTTCATTTCCACAATTAGTCTCAAAGGGAGAAAATGTCCATTCTGACAATATGAAGTTACAGTAAATCCATAATTTAATTCAAAAGGAATTTCTAAATGATCAACGTTTATCACCATTCATTGTAACCATTCAGTCTCTGTTAATATAATAATGATATGTGAGTGAAATAAACTGCATTATATTCAGTGTTACGACTCTAGGTCCTAAACTGAGTAACAGAAAGAAGTGAAGCCAACAATTTGAGTAAAATCAACAAATTATTTATTTTTCTAATTTGTAAAGTGTAATTATAAGAAACAAGGGATTGTAAATTAAATCTCAAATAATCTTAAATGTCTTATCACAAGTTCAAAGTATATAATGTTCCAATGAGTTCCAATAGTTTTGAATGACTTGCTATGTCACAATGATTTAATCCAGAATATATTTGAATAATTTTTCATTAATCCCACAATACTGTATTAATCCATTCAATGAGCACCTTAGTAATTCCAACGAATTAGCTACCATATAATTCCTTTCGATTTATATCTGAAAACATCATCAAACTCTGATCATAGATTGCAAAGACCACTGACATGTAACTGGAATGAATAGCTCTCTACCAAATACCACACACACATATTTATATAAATAAATAGAGATAAACAGTTTTATTAATATTTTGATTATGTATAATGCATATTTGAATAATATATATATATATATATATATATATATATATATATATATATATATATATATATATATATATATATACCACATACATTAAAAAAATAACATGCATTTAAAGTGTTGGTATAAAGCAATTTGATATACCAATACCATTGGCATATCAAATTGTGATCCGCCCATGGCGCAATAATACGCGTATATAAACATTCTCGCGAGCGTCTGCAGTTGATTCTAGATCAATGATCAATTTCCTCACATTAGTCACTACTGACGTATGAAAAATAATGATGATAAGTATTAATAATCCCCGTTTTCTAAATTAATTTAATATGGTACACATTTTCATCACAATCCTTTCTGCTTTCTGTTCTCCCCTCCCATCTCAAGCATAACGGACAAACTGCGCAGAAATGTGGAATGAGAGAGAAAAGGAATTTGGGCTGGATTAAAACCTTGAAATAGAAATTACACCAAGTAACCTACAAGAATATGGTTCGTCGTAACGATACGTGTGCACTTTCCTTGTGATTTATCAACAGTGTTTATCAATGATACAGTGTTGCAAACCAGTAAATTCCTCGGTTACTTGGTACACATACTGTGATATATTTAATGTCATGCTTTTATTTATTTATTTTTTTTTTCTTAAACATACCATAATGTTTTAAAATATCGATTATTATTATTATTTAAATATGAAAATGTCCAAAGCTCTCTCTCTCTCTCTCTCTCTCTCTCTCTCTCTACCATCGTAGCAGGATACGGGCCAAAATCTATGAAATGGCGAACGTAGAGGATTTTCGTTTGTCATCCCACGATATCTCTGGACTTATGAAAGATGGTAAAAGTTAAGTCAGACCGACCAAAGGATGAGAGAGAGAGAGAGAGAGAGAGAGAGAGAGAGAGAGAGAATGTGGTCGGTTGTACTGTTGCTAAAGCAGAATAATGACTTAGATTGACTGTAAATATATTAAAATATTTTAATTACCTCTTGTTGGTTCGTCAGTTGGCTTAGTTTCTATTCCACATTAATTTCTATGAGCTGGTATCTGAATGGTGTAGCTATCCAAGTGTTGCTACTGCTCTACTTTTATCATTGCAACCATCTTTCATGTTTAAATCATAAGTGTGTATTATATTGATTTAATCAATGTTGAGAAAAATAGAAACCAAGAAAAGAAAACAATCAACTTATCAATATGCAGAGGTGATTGTAAATAGCCACTAAGGCAGAGAACTACATTTTGTAGCGGACACACTCGGGGATGTGAGGAGTTCATTCACTACGTCAATACACGGCTGCCTGTAGTAAATCTGAACTCCGTTCAAAGGGCAAATGTATGTTTTTGTATGTAGTATAAATAAAATATATGTACAATATGTACGCTGTATCAATGATATACCACTCGTTGTATACACTTTTTCATTCAAAGGAAACGAATATTCATATTAGTGTCCATGGATTAAAGTCGCCTACGCACTTCGAGACTGATTATAGCCGCGGGCTGGGCCCTTTGCCCCTAATTGTGTTTATATTTTATCTGAATTCAAGTTATATAATAAAAATTTACTACAAAATTATGGTGTGCATAATATTTATAATCATAAAATAAATAAGTGTTTTATAAATAATTAATCATAATATTTCAGAATTAATTTTAAAAATGCCCTTTCATTTGTAAAGAATTATTAAACTTATTTTTATGATATTAGTTTATATTTTCACTAGTCAAGTTATTCAGTAAATTAAAATAATATAACATTATTCTTAACTAAAATTGTAGACAGGGGACATAATTTAAAAACAACAAGAACAACAACAACAACAACAACAACAACAAAAATAAAAAAATAAAAAAATTGATTAATGAATATCGTAGAGTGTTTTGGAATTTAGACCTTTTGGATATACCGTATTAAGACGGTGAATCCAATAGGTTTCCTTTAGCAGACGTTCCATCTCAGAATCAGCTATAACAATAGGTTGAAAGGAAAAATCTTGCAAAGAATGGGAATTCTTGTTAAAATGTGCGGCAACATGAGATGAAAATGATTGATCGATATAATTTTTTTATGTCTGATCTATGTTGGTTCATACGTTTAGGTATTTGTTGACTGGTTTGTCCAATATATTGGATGCCACATTTTTTGCATGTTATCAAATAAATAATGTTTGATGTTGCACAATTAGTATCACAACGCATATTAAATGTTTCTTTTGTATTATTACTATTGAAAGAAGTATTTTCATTAATAAAAGGACAGTGCGAACATCTAGGTCTATTACATATAGTTGATGATCTCTTTCTATGTAATGTTTTTTTCTAATTTAGAATTAATTAGGAAATCTTTAAGATTTTTAGGCCTTTTATGAGCAAGTGTCGGTTTGCTTTCGTGTAGCGATTTAACACTTGCCTTACAAGATAATATTAATAAATCCCAATATTTATTGATAGCCTTACCTATATTAGGCAAACTTGGGTTATATTCAATAATAAAAGGAATGATATCTTCATTTCTATTTTCCATTTTGCATTGTAATGATTCAAGTTTCGTAAGAGAAGATACTTTCTGGAAAGCAGTATTAATGATGTGAATAGGGTAATTTCTATTTAAAAAATGCTGACCTAACTCTGTGAAAGATGATTTAAAAACAGTGTCATCCGAAATAATTCTTCTATATCTTTTTGCTTGGCTATATGGTATCCCGTTTTTACATGATTGAGGATGACATGAAGAATATTCAACATATTGATGAATATTCGTGTTTTTAACATGAACCATGGCAGTAATGTCATTATTTTCATTTTTCACGACCTCTACGTCCAAAAAGGATACTTTAGTTTTAGACACATTGAATGTAAATTTTATTGTTGGATGTAATTTGTTTAAACAGTCTATAAAATAATAAAGGTCTTCTAATGAATAACTCCAAATCATAAAGATATCATCTAGAAATCTTAACCAAACATCTGGTTTTAAGAGGCATTTATTTAGAAAGTCATTTTCTAATTTCCCCATAAATAAAGATGCATAAGAAGGTGCCATAGGACTACCCATTGCTGTTCCCAACTTTTGGAGATAGTTTGTATTACCAAATTGAAAAAAGTTATTTTCGAGCACAAGTTTTATCAAATCACAAACATGTTCTTTTGATAGTTTGCATGTATATTCGTTTTCTTCAAGATAATATTTACATGCTTCGATACCATCATTGTGTGGTATATTCGTGTAGAGTGAAACCACATCAAGTGTAACTAGGAATGAATTTTCAGTTAGTTTCGGTGAAGATTTCAATTTGTTAATGAAATCAAAAGTATCTTTGACATATGAAGGTAGTGATTTCATCAGTGGTTGTAAAATATGATCAATATATTGCGATATGTTATTTGTAATTGAGTTACATGTAGAAGTAATGGGTCTACCTGGATATCCTAAAGGTAGTGACTTATCAACCGTTTTATGTATTTTGGGTAAAATATAGAACTGAGGTGTGCGTATTTTATTTGGGAAGATATCTAGTTCATCATATATGGAACAAATGTGTATAGAGATTTCATTAATACATTTGCTTATTTTTTCTTTACTTTCTTCAGAAGGATTAGAGGAAAGTTTTGTATAATATACTTCATCATTTAATTGTCTTTCTACTTCTTTAATATAATCCTCCTTATTCATTATTACTATGGTATTAGACTTATCAGCTTTTTTAATAATAATATTTTCGTCTTGTGATAAAGTACGCAAGGAATTTAATTCTTCTTTAGATATGTTTGTAAAATGTTTTCTTTTAGGATTGCCTTTTAAAATTTCTTGTTTAGTTGCTTCAATATAAAATTCGAGATAAATATCTCGTCCACCAGAAGGTGTGAATGATGATTCTTTTTTATTGAAAAATGACTTATTTTGTAGATGAAAAATACTTTCATATTGTGAATATGTGAATGATTGTGAGAAAAATTCTTTTAATTTTAATGATCTTGTGTATTTGAAAAATGCTTCTGCTAATTTAATATTATCATGCACTTTGGTTCTCGGACAATACGATAACCCCTTACCTAGAAGAATGTAATCACTATTAGTTAGAATTCGCTTTGAAAGGTTTAACACAGTTTCTTTTCCTCTTTCGATTTCCTTTTTTCTTTTTTTTTTTTCTTTCCTCCATCTGTTCTTGTTTGTATTCTAACAAATCTCCTATTCTTTCTTCTGTTTGTGTTGTCTGCAACAGATCCTTGAGGGTTTCCATTAGTCTTTTCATTGCTGCTATTACGGTTATGTTGGATTCCAGTGTAACTTTCTTCTCCCCATTTTTTTTACTGCATCTGCATAGGTTGCCTTTTGTGTTCCTGGGGCTATTAAGTTTTTTGCTTGATCATTGATTTAATTGTTTTGAATGGGTCTATTATTTTGTTCCGTGTGATTTGATTGATAGGTTTTTCTTGATGTTGGCGATGCTTGTTCCATTTCATTTTCATTTCTTGGTTGTTGTTTATTCTGTGTGTGATTCTTAGTTCTTGCACGTTTATTTTTGACAGTGATGAAGTTAAATGCCTCTACTGATTCGTTAGGTTGTTGACTATATCTTTCTGATTTCTCTATAGTAATTTTCGATGATGATTTTTCTCGTTGTCCTGGAAAATTGTTTTTCTTTCTCTGTAAATTCTGTAACTTTTTAAGTTGACTTGACAAAATTTCGTCTTTTTTAGATTCCGTTTTTTTAAAAAAGTTCTTCATCAAAAATTCCAGTATTGCCTTTTATCAGAGATTTTAGTTCATCTCTATGTTCTTCTAGTTCTTTTCCTATCTTGATCACTCTCCTCTGATGTTCTTCTTTTAGTCTTTCAATAAAGCGAAACCGGTCACACATTCTACGTGTTGGTATTGTTTATTTTATAATTTATCAAGAAAACCTGTACAACACCATGGCATCAACATATGATCCGCGTAGTAGAAATAGAACGGCGTATTTAAAAACAACAATGGAAAAATTAGCGGCGAAATTGGCAGAATTTTTAGATATTATGTTGGATTCTTTAAAAACCATTTTTTCGGAGCTTTATGTTTATGAATACAAAAGTTTGAAATTTTGAAGCAAGTGACATCGTCTCACCTTTAACTAATTATAAATTTCAACAGTATAATTTAAGGAAATAGGAAATGTTAAGTGTCTACGATTGTTAAGAGAAAAAATAACCCTTACTGCATGTGTCATCTTTGATATCCCATACTGAATTTCTGCTCCAGTCAAAGTTGTGATATATGTATCGCGCAGATTTTTGTGGATCTTCTTCTGGCGGACTTGGTGGATTTTCTTTCAAAAGACTTTATGGTTATAGTGCTGAGAAAATGTCACTTTGATTTAAATGTAGAGGATGGGGTGTAGTTTGAATTTCATCACAATTAAATATTTGCAGTTTCTTCCCTCTCTCTAGATTCCTTTCGGCCCTGTGTAATCACGTTTATGGTACTCTTATATCTTGTAACATTATGATATCTACCTTGATGTAGTATTTTGATGTCATCAAAGACGATTGTTGCAATGCCAAATGCCTTTACAAAAGGACGCTTTTCTTCCAGTGATTTATTATCGGATTAAAAAAAAAACGATTTATCACATTACGCAAAAGATATATTTCCATCAAAGTGTGAAGATCGCTCTAATGTCCATAATCTTAACCTCGACCAAACATCCTGAAATCCAACAACAAAAATTCCCTCTGGGTATCCATATATCAAACTGTCACGTCTAAATTCAGATATAGGAGTGAGTTCCAGAGGGATAAGCGATGCGTTTGCTTCTGGCAATGATATCTGTCATCAAACCAACAATAACGAAACAAAATGAAAGTAAAATGCAAATCAAGATAGGGAGGGAGCTTATAAAGTTTAAATTGTCCCACGTAATTTTTTTAAAATTAATTTTGTTGTGTGAAACTGATTCTCAAATTCCTGTTTGAAAAGACGATTCATATCCGATGCCTAGCGTTGGTTGATGGAAGGATCTTATTTTGACGTATATGTTTAAATATCTAGATCACCTACTGGAGCCCTATTGGAGTCTTATTTTGGAGCTAAAGTGCGCATGCCCAGTAACGTTTTTCTCACTTGTCATGAAACTGATTCTAAATGCAAGGAAAGAGTTGAGAACTAAACTAGATGACGATATAGTGAATACAGACAGGGAGTACTGATCAGCATTTAACATCCAGACCTTAGTTAGAACAACCGTTTAGAAACTAAACACCAGTTTTAATCGAAAAACTATTGACGAAAATCATTTCAAGAATCAACTGGCGTCAACGATGAGCGAGAAAACTGAGCAAGTGCTTGGTTCCATTTATCTCTATGCGGATAATGACAAACCTAAAAGGAGCAGCAAACCAATTCTAGATTTCATCTGCCGTATGTTTCGTCAGCCAGCTGAACAGACTGAAAACACACGTCAAGCTCTGATCAAGAAAAATGGAAATTATCGCGTACGTTATACTGGACTTGATGGCCAAAGGCGTAAGTTTTTGTTTGATCTTTACATCAGCTTGATAGACCTAAAGTGGCGGTACGCCCTTGCATTCTTTTTTAACGCCTTTTTGACTTCTTTTGTGATCTTTTCCGTCCTTTGGTGGCTGATGTGCTACAATCACGGTGACTTCGAAGCTGACAATATTGATAATCCGAAGTGGAACGCATGCATTAGTGGAATAAAAAATTTTGAGACTAGTTTGCTGTTTGCCATCGAGACACAGACCACTGTCGGATATGGCTTTGCTTACCCGAACACAGACTGTGGCGGTAGTATCATATTAGTCTTTCTGCAACTCACAGTTGAACGTCTCTTGGAAAGCTTTCTGCTGGGTTTTATATTTGTGAAGTTTGCTCAACCTACGCGAAGGCGAAAGACATTGAAATTTAGCAAGCATGCGTGTATCTCACAAGAAGATGGGAATTTATTCCTGCAAATTCGGGTTGGAGATATGCGACAAAGCCATCTTTTAGATGCAACAGTTCATGGTGTGATGGTGAAACGTCTCGTAACAGATGAGGGATTTCTATACCCTCTTTATACAAGCAATGTAAAATTCCAAGCAGATGCTATGAAAGATAAGCTGGTTTTGATGTGGCCAGTGATTTTGCGTCATATGATTACAAAAGACAGTCCCTTCTGGGGAGTTAAGCCTGCAGATTTGTCTAATGAAAGATATGAATTAATCGTTTACATAGAAGGAATGCTTGAAACAACTGGAGACTTCTGCCAAGCACGGACATCTTATACGCCAAAAGAAATTCTATGGGGCCACCGGTTTGACAGAATTGATCAGTTTGACAGCGGAAATGGGGTCTGGGAAGTCGACTTTGATGGCTTCAACGACGTCGTGTACTATGAAAACATCTACTATAGCGCAAAAGAATTGTCTGCTATTAAATCTGGACAGCTGAATCCATCCAAAAGAGATGGAGACAGAGAGGGAACAGAGAAGAAAAAACAATCACCACCAAATCTTATGCCGAGGACCATTCCTTACGATTCTGAACCCCCCGAACTTCCTGCTCGTGACCACAAATCTTTTTCGGAAAGTGGAACCAAGACTTTTGATGAGAAGGACTCAGATAAGACAATTAATGCGTATCAAAGCAAGGTGACGAAGCCAACAACAAGCTATGGAAAACCGTCTGTTCGGACCAGTGTAATTTCTGCCGACTATCTTACGGCCGATGACGAACTTTCCCTTGAGGAAGGAGACTGCTCGAATGGTAGTCCCAGAAGAACAGGCATATTTTAAACGAATATTATAATCGGTTAAGAAAGGTAGCTATTATACCTTTTCTCGTTGTCTATTTTATAAGTAAAAATTCCTCTTACACGATTGGATTTTGTCTATACCAAATAAAAGTGAAGTAGGCAAATTTATAATTAAGCAATTTACTCGAAAGAAACCTGCAAAAGACCATAACCATTATATTTTGAAAAAGTCTTCCTTTAAGAAAAAGCAATAAGGATATATCACCACCTCATATTTCTATTCCAAACTAGTTCATGGTATCGTCTATTTGCAATGAAGAAACATTTAAAATATTTATAATATAATGATTGAAAATCTTTTACATATTAAAATGTGATATTTCTTTGTAATCGAAATACGGTTGTTTTACAAGATGACAATCCTGTAACTATTAAAATAATACATACACAATTCATATAATGTTCTATATATTTGACAGTCGTTTCCTCTATTGAACATACAAGTATCAAGTGTTCAGATGTGTATTATCAAATATTCGGTTTCTTTGCACAGGACTGGAAGATATTTACAATTTGCATCAAACATGATCCATAACTTCAAAGTATATGAATAGGATTTGTACAAATCAGATTCATGTATTACAACAAAACATATTTTTCATTATTAAACGTATTCACTACAATATCGGCTTAATATATTTTTATATGTTTAATAATCTTATCAGTCTGTAGATTCCAACTCAATTATCACTCCTCCGTTTGATTATATACGTAACACTGAAGTGTCACTCATCCTCTTAGTCATATAACTAACACTCAAGTGTCACTCCTCCTTTTGATCATATAAGTAACATTCAAGTGTCACTCCTCCGTTCGTTTATATGACTAACACTCAAGTGTCACTCATCCTCTTGGTCATATAACTAACACTCAAGTATCACTCCTCCTTTAGTCATATAAGTAACATTGAAGTGTCACTCCTCCGTCTGGTCATATAAGTAACATTCAGTTGTTACTCCTCCTTTTGGGCATATAAGTAACACTGAAGTGTCACTCCTCCGTTTGGATATATATGTAACATTAAAGTGTTGCTCCTCCTTTTGGCCATAAAAGTAGCATTCCAGTGTCACACCTCCATTTGGTTGTATAAATTACAATCAAGTGTCACTCCTTCTTTTGGCTATATAAGTAACACTCATGTGTCACTCCTCCTTTTGGTCAAATAAGTAACAGACAAGTGTCACTCCTACTTTTGGCTATATAAGCAAATGTCAAGTGTCACACATCCGTTTGGTTACATACGTATCAACCAACATTCACTCCTCCTTTTGGTCATATAAGTAACGCTGAAGTGTCAATGCTCCTTTTGGTCACATAAGTAACATTCACGTGTCACTCCTCCTTTTGGTCATATAAGTAACACTCAAGTGTCAATCCTCCATTTGGTTATATAAGTAACAATCAAGTGTCACTCATCCTTTCGGTCATATAAGTAACAGTAACACTCACGTGGCAATCCTCCTTTTGATTATATAAGTAACAGCCAAGTGTCCCTCCTCCGTTTGGTTATATAAGTAACACTCAAATATTGGTCATAAAAGTAAGCATTCTTGTGTCACACCTCCATTTTATTTATATATGTAACACTCGCGTGTCACTCCGCCGTTTGGTTTATATAAGTAACACTCAAGTTTCACTCTTTCACGTAGTTCTATAAGTAACACCCAAATTGTCACTCTTCCTTTTGGTCATATAAGTAACACTCAAGTGTCACTCATCCTGTTGGTGAAATAAGTGACACTCCTTCTTATGTTTATATAAGTAACAGTCAAGTATCACTCCGCCGTTTGATTATATAAGTAACAATCAAATATCACTTCTCCTTTTGGTCATATAATAAATACTCAAGTGTCACTTCTCAGTTTAGTTATATAAGTAAAACTCGAGTGTCACTCTTCCGTTTGGTATATAAATAGCAATCAAGTGCCACTCCTTCGTTGAGGTATATAAGTAACAGTCAAGTGTCACTCCTCTTTTTGGCGATATAAGTAACACTCATGTGTCACTCCTCCTTTTGGTCAAAGAATTAACAATCAAGTTTCACTCCTCCGTTTGGTTATCGAAGTAGTAATCGAGTGTCACTCCTCCTTTTGGTTACGTAAGTAACAGTCAAGTGCCACTCCTCCTTTTGGTCATATATTTAACAGTCAAGTGTCACTACTCTTTTTGGTCATATAAATAACAGTCAAGTGTCACTCCTCCTTTCAGTCATATGAGTTACTCAAGTGTTACTCCTCCTTTCGGTTCTATAAGTAACAACCAAGTGTCTCTACTCCTTTTGACCATATAAGTATCAGTCAAGTGCCACCCCTCCTTTTGGTTATATAAGTAACACACAAGTGTCACTCCTCTTTTTGGTTTTATAAGTAACACTGAAATGTCACTCCTCCGTTTGGTTATATAAGTAACACTCAAGTTTTGCTCCTCCGTTTGGTTATATAAGTGACGACTCTCAAGTGTAACTCCTCCTTTTGGTCATTTAAGTATTATTGAAGTGTTACTCCTCCTTTCAATCATATGAGTAACACTCAAGTGTAACTCCTCCCTTTGGTGATATAAGCAACACTCAAGTGTCACTCCTCAGTTTGGTTATATAAGCTACACTCAAGTATCACTCCTCCTTTTGGTTTTATAAGTGACACGTTAATGTGTAAGACACAGTAGTATGGAAATGCGGATTTTGCCTCATTCAATATCCTATGGATCCGCAGACACCCGATCTCGCATCTAACCCTCATGGCAAGCTATACCCCACGCAACTCATAGAATGTTTGGTCATATTTTTGTAGAGGGTTTGCCAGACGTGTAAACATCCACGTGATGCGAGAGTGTCAGTCACTGGGATTTGAGTCACGTACGGCTATCCGTGTCCCCATAGGGTATCGAATAAAGTAATAAGGTCAATCAGTCCTTTCTATTATACTTTGTGCCAGTCTGCGGTGACTGTGGAAATGAAACATCTCTGCAGTGAGAGCGAGTGATGATCCATGGTAACGATCGATATAAACACGCTGCATAGCCTACTATTTTAGCTTGCAGTGTATTGATTTTTTTCCAAAGTGTGCTGTATGTATATATTGTTCATTTTATGTTGGTGAAAAAGGAAACATATAACCAAGTTGTGAATATAGTCTCTATTAAAAGCTAGGAGTGGCTTAATATATAAATTGTTGAACTACATACAGGGAATTGATTGCAAAAGCATTTTGAATGAATTTATTGAGGTCGCTAGGAATGACAACATCCTGCCAAAAGATTGAAAAATCAGTGATATAGCAGTAAAACTTAAATCGCTGTATTGTTTGAATGCGTCATGCAGATTCATAAAAGAGGCCCAAACAAAATTGTACAAATTATCCAAAACAAAGCTAAAGTACACTTAAATAGCTGGTAAATTTGGCAGTGACCCTAGAAATTGAACGAAATAAACTTGGGCAGACTTATGCAGAAAATAACCCCCGTACCAAAAGGAACTGCAGAATATCGTGCATGAGAGGATAAATCCTCAAAAGAAGCAGGATAACTCGCCCACTGAGATTGAAGCAAGCGACGTTTATCATAAGGTCAGCGAAGATGTTTCAGTGCAGGCTTATTAGACAGACGCTTTGGTAAACTATACGAACTCAGTTTAATTTACAGAGCACATTAGTAGAGCACAATTTTTGCCTAAGCTACCACGATTTGGAGCTACTTTTGTTTTGTTTTACCCACTTGCAGCATGTTTTCGACAAACTAGTATACAGACACAGAAAACCAGACAGAAACGCAAACATCGAAAACCAAAAATAAAACAATAATAATATCCCCCCACTCCCTCAAATAAACTTCCACAGATACCAGAAACAAAAACCAAACACAAAATCCAAAACCAAAATCCAAACACAAAGCGATATACCAACAACGGCAGGCAAAGACACAAACAATACCGAAAATGTACACAAAGCAGTATACTAGTAACCGAACAAAACAAAAATTCTGCAATTGTTCCATAGGATTTTCGGACACTACCTAGCGGGGCCGACAAGAATGGGGGGGGGGCAACCGGCTATATATCCCCCGGCCCCGGGCCAGTAAGGGGGCCCGGGCCGAACATCACTTTTTAATTTTATAAAATAAAAATTTTGCTTGAACAAGAACTAGGAGAGGCTCGTGTGTTTCTTACCCCAGGGCCCGTGATCGCTCTCTAATAACACTCTCGCGTCAAGTGGGTGTTTACACCTCTAGCAACCCCTCGAGAAAAAGTTACCAAACACCTATGGATCGCGTGGGGTATAGCTTGTCATTGGGTATGGAGGCGAGAACGGGTGTCCGGGGACCCATAGGGTAATGAATGAGGAAAAATACATTCCCTACTACTGACAGCAACAGAAAAAAAATATAATAACCTCTCTTTGGTCTCTATGAATATTTTAAAGCAATGAACGAAGTATATATAATAATAATAATAATAATAATAATAATAATAATAATAATAAATTTATAGTTACTGGTAAAACTGGAGAAAAGTATTACGTTTTGTATTTCTTTACTAATCTTGGATTTATGCTTTGTATTTCTTTATTTACCAAGGCCGAGTCATACCAAAGACTTAAAAAATTTACTAACAGCTGCCTCGCTAGGGACTGACTATTAAGAGGTTAGTGTTAGGACTGGTCGGCCTGGTGTCAGGACAATGTGACTGGGTGGGACATTATATTGTAGCAATATGACTGCAAAATTGTCAAAGCTAGGTTAAAAATCCAACACACACACACACACACACACACACACACACACACACACACACACACACACATATGTGTGTGTGTGTGTGTGTGTGTGTGTGTGTGTGTGTGTGTGTGTGTGTGTTTAATAAAACTATGTTTAGTGTATTTGCTCCTATTCTGTTTTAATTTGTATCCTATTACTTGTCATCAGTGGATTTTATTTGTTATAAAGTTATAACTGCAGTTTATCTCAATGTGCTTATTATCTCAGATTTGTGACAAAATCTTATATTTGTATGCAGTTTTCAGGGTCTCTTTTTTCTAGATTTTTGTTGCTGTTGTATTGTATGGCTATCAATTAGTCACACACCTTACAGTAGGGACTAATTTACTATTTTTATGTATTTTATATTACTACATACGTTGCATGAAAAAATAGTTGCCTTAGAAAAACAATTATGATTGCATTAGCGATCAAAACTATTAGATAAACATGTTAAATGTGCTGTACAAATAGTTTCATGAACGCTTACATTTATACATTTCACTTTTCAGGTTAAAATACTACAAAACTGCATTGTCATCCAAAACACTAAGAAATAGATAAAATTTCAATGAGAGAAGACTATGAACGATACTTTAGAAAAGTCCCATGAGTGGACGTGAGTGAAACTGTAAGAAAGAAAGGGCGGTTACCGTATTCCCCATCAATGAATTCCATCCATATTAATTAACTGTCTTCTCGTGCACGCTTTAGTTGAGACAGATTTGAGATGAAAACCACGAAGAATGAAATGTCTCTCCTGCCTTGCCGGTACATAATCCAAAACCTTAGTAGAGCCAATTCAGCAAGAAAAGTAGGTCATTACAACCACAATTTACTTATTGTCGAAGCTAGCATAAGTGACAAAGGTGAATACACACATCGGATTTCACCATGATACATGCAACAATGTCTAGAAAACGGAGCTACTTGTAACTGAAAATAATTATTCAACAAAACGTTAAAAGTACACGTCAGCTTCTACCTTCTTGTCGCTTTTGTCTGCTATGATATCAAATGTAAGCACACCCATCAAATTTCATGACAGTACAGGCAAAAGTATGTGTAATCACTATCGTCTACTTTGCTAGTACCTCCAAAGAAAACGTACAATTTAGCGATCACTCGATAGAATTGGTCAGGGATCGCGCCAAATTTCTCACATGGAGTACGATTCAGTCCTATGTAACCAATGTAATCGTTTCAAACGTTCTTTACCAAAGTAATTATGATTTCTGAATAAATCTAACACCGATATGCTTTAATATTATCATTTGCATTTGTATGGCCTCTGAAATTCAGCTGCTAACAAATAAAACTGAATTCCCGCAAATCGGCTGTTTTTAGTAGAAATCTTTAGCCGGTCAGATCTATTACGTGTCCAATGTTTAAACGCAGGTGCTACAAAATCCATGCCTTGCTTAATAAAAATGTCCTTGTAAGTGGATGAAATGAATTATAAGAACCTGATTGTTATTTTGTTTCCTAGATAGCGTATTTTGTTTGAAAACACTGTTTTGCACGCTTAGATCGATAAACTGTGGATATCGGGAAAGCGCAAAGAGGATGTGATGTCATCGACAAAAATATTGTATTGTTTCATGTACTGTTCTCATTCCATCATCGTGCCGAGTACACCGTTTTCCCATTATAGTCAACCTATCTCTTGAATTGGGCTAATAAAGACAGACCAGCATTGCCGGGCACATTTACTTTGTATTTACTTTGTGCTTGATGGTGCACCATCCTGCAATTAAAATAAACTTTTATAAAGACGCGTTATACGGTCCAATAAGATAATACTCTATAACTTCAAGAAAAAAGAACAAATACAAGATCCTTGTATCGAATAATCAAATCTAATCTGCGACTAATGAAAGTAAATGATTGCCCTTGGCAAGTCTTTTAGATTAACATGTGCATGCTCAGATTTCTCCAAAACGTGTATTTTAGGAATAGCTTTCATCTCTGTATAATAATGTGTGTCTTATCAGTCCATCGAAATGAGGGAATAAAGAGTCTTTAAAAAATTGAACTTAAAGAGACGTGTGCAGTATGTGGCCATGAGAATGAGTTACCAATTCACCCAAATTCAATACTCACGTCTATAACAACTCAAGGTTTTTGAAAATGTTCATTGCTAGACATATGTAGGTGATATCTCTATTAGTAATGTCAGCTATAAGCATGACAGAGACGTAGTGAATGTATTGACCATACAAGAGAATGTAGTGGAAAGAAATAATAATAATAATAATAATAATAATAATAATAATAATAATAGAAATAAATAAATAAATAAATAAATAAATAAATAATTTATTTCTAATGATACCAAATTTAGAGTAAAGCTTAAGACTATTGTTATATTGGTATATTATGATAAGAACTAGTATAGACATTTTATCAGAGGTTAACTTAAGTTTATTAAAATATCTATTCAAATCAAAGAAAATTGATTTTATAAAACCATCACAAAAGCAGGATAAATCTATTTTATGTCATGGACCCAAGCTATTTTTTAATCTAAATTAAAGAAATAAATAGTTGCTTTCCTGATCCTAAACCAGAAGCCATATATGTGACATTGAAAAAATTGTCCTGGCAGCCTTACTTGCAGCGAAGATCTTTGGAAATAATGAGAAAAAATGTAAACAGTGATGTGCCTATCCTATCCACCACCATCCATTTGTGGTACATAATATAAATAAACAAATATATGTTTAAAAAATGCTATGTATCAGTGAATAATTCCATTTATTTCATCAGTGGGCAATTATAAAAATTAATTTTTGCGATTAAAAAAAATTTACTCGTTAACTGGCACATTTGTCATAATTTATCTCGTATCTATCCCATTTGATGTATTAGTATATAAAATTATCGTTTAAAGCTGTAGCGTCGTCATTTCATACGCAAATAAAATATGAATCCGTACGCACAACATCCAATAAAGTTAGCAACACAACAACCTAATGTTAGGTTGCGTAGAGCCTGTTATTTTATATTTCCAGTTGCAGATATATTGTAGTCGGTCACTGCCCGTCAGTGTTTATGTGCGTGCAATGTCACATCGACTTGTAACCCGAATCAAGTTTATACCAACCGATAAACCTCTACAAACAAGATAATCACGAGGAATCATTAGCATAATAATTTCTTGAAAACCGAAGTGCTTCTTTTAAAAATATCGATCCATTATTAGAGATATAGTTTTGGTTGATATTGAAAATTTAAAGGAATTTGGATGAAAAATAATGAGGGTATTAAGCATTGAATTTAGACATGCATATTGTGCAATCTGTTCAGGGGTCTAACTTTTAGGGTCACAGATGTCTTCTTAGAGATGCTAAGCACAACAGCAGTCCATATGTAAAGGAGTGCGATAACATTGCCATGCGACTCATTGGAATTTCGAATCAGCAACAATTGACTGATAGCTGGAGATAGATAGGTGTAGTTAGGGGATACATAGTCAAAATGTGATAATTTTTTTGCAAGATATTTCCACGAGGAGTGTGAAAAATGAGTGTAAAAGGTCACAATAAGTTGATTAACGGATGGCCTCTATCTGATTTCTCAATTTAACCGTAAATAAATGTCTTTGCAGTACGCCACAAACCTTTCAATCCAAAATCCGTACGTACGTTGTGAACTGGCATAATACTCGATCTCTCTCTCTCTCTCTCTCTCTCTCTCATTTATACGAAATCAAGCATAAAACTGTATATATCTGTCAAAGCCAAGTAGCATACATGAGTCATGGGTGTTGGTTTAAGATTGTGTTTGAATTAGAAGTGCATAAGAAGGCCGTGTATGGAAAATTACCCCAATATTTTACAAAGCTTAATAACGATTATACATAAACATGTATATTGGTGATTAGCCAGTGGGTTTGGAGTTTGAGCGTGAAATGTCCTTAATCATCCTCACTCTAACGTTTCTTTAATCCTTAGCTTGAATACACTTTTGAAAATTTGCTATATGGAGAGCATTAAGTTTAGTTCTTTCGAGTGCCCTAATAGTTTATTCTCACCCCACCCCCTTCTCTCTCTCGTAAACGTCATAGAGGGCGTATTGCAACAGTTCATTTGAACGATTACGTTTCTTCAGAATGGGAAGTAAACGTGAAAGAAGCGAATGTTGTTTCATACATAACAAGATCACTGGTTGATCTGCGTTGTAACTAAGTCATGGAATATGAATTACAATGAAAACACCGCCATAAAACAATACAGTGACACTTTCCATCTTCTAAAATTTTATGGATTATTTTAAAGCATGTTTTCTCATGACGAACATTGAAGTTGAGCGAAAGTCTCCAAACAATTTCCCAAAAATTAAAATCTTTATTTAAAAGAACAAATTGAACAGAATGGTTAACAAGCGGTAATCACTCGCACAGCTACACTGTCAGGTATTCGTTATTACGAGGTAAGTAAGTGTTGAAAGATGAATCTTTTAGACATTCCGTTAGACTATTAGCAGCTGCAGGATTACATGAATAAAACGGAATCGATCACCTCCACCCTTTTCGTTGTTTCTGCTTCAACCATTATTTTCATTGCCGTTTGGTAGAAATGTTGTTGCCGGTTTTAATTGACCATTATGAAGATATAATAATGTATACATTTAATATTTGGTAACATTATTACATATAATCCAAATTCAATGAAATTGTCTCTTATCAACTAAAAGTATATCTCTACTATAGTGATAACATTTGTAAAAAAAAAAAAAAATTAAACGACGTAGTTTTGTTCTTTAATGTACTGAGTTGTATTGATAATTGCAAGACATGCAGACGGACATATTCACATATAATTTGCATGTCAACGAGCTAAGTTATAGGTTTAACGACAGTTTTGAATACTAGACTTCAGATGGGATTGATATGTGGCAAATGATGCCATAGCAATATGCATCTGACCAGTAAATGCTGCTTTATCTCAAGCATATAAGTTTCGACCAATAAAACAACGAGGAATAATCTCTGACATATGGCATCGTTTTCGTTTACATTACTTTAATTCACTTTCATATATGACCAATTTGTGGTGTTGGATAGGGTGGGTGCTTGCGGTTGACTGTTATAAAATAAAATATGTTCGTCACTTTTAGATTTTGCATGGTTCCGCAATCGATAAATTTGTTTATTTTGCAGCCAGTTGTAACAAAGTACTTTGAAAATAGAAGGTAGGTCTTTTATTAATCATATGTTGATTTTTCCAATGCCTATTATTCCTCACGGAAAGTCATGTATATGCCTCTATAGGAACGGAGTGAAGGAAATGTCTATATATACCTTGTTAAATGAAAATGGTGGTCCAAAGTAACGTGTAAGCACCATAGACTGTTTAACATAAGACTTAAGATGCACTATGGGTACCCGTCAGGGTTGTATTCTCAGTTGTCTGTTTTTGCTATTTAATAGTAATTTGATTGTACTTTTCTTTAGATACACGGTATATGCAGAATATTTATATCTAGAGATGTACAACATTATTATGTCACACAGCAATCACACAGCAAAGATGTACAACATTATTATGTCACACAGCAAATCACACAGCAAAGATGTACAACATTATTATGTCACACAGCAAATCACACAGCAAAGATGTACAACATTATTATGTCACACAGCAAATCGGGGTGAATCTTTATAAAACAAATGATTTTATTGAAAGTATTTATAACAGTGAATGCAAACCTTGACAAAACAAAGATCATTGTATTTAGGACTGGTGGTATAGTGAGTAAATGTGGAAGATGGTTGCATTAGGTTTAAAAAAAAAAGAAGGTGCCATTTTACAGATATGTGGAATTATTGTTTAACCCAAAATTAGCATGGTCGACAACTAAGGAAATCTTAGCAACACAATCAACTCAGTGGGGAATGATCATGTTCAAATATCAGGCTAAGTTTTGTAAACGCCGTCAAAATACTTTATGTTACTACAAATATTATATATAATCATTAGTATTAATAATGGGAGTAATAATATTATGATTCATAATATTATTTATTCACGCTCCAAGCGTGTGTTCTTAAAGGCCACGTGGCATTTGCTCCTTTTACCAATAATGCCCTCCGATATTATTTTATGACATTCTATAATGTTCATTTTACAGGTTTATTTGTCTGCAGAAGGATCAAAACAAATGTTAAAAATGTTTACCGTCAATCATCTATCTTCAGGCATTTGAAGAATGTATGATTATATCACCTGTGACAGGTAACGGAGCATCAATCCTTTTCAAGTCTATATCTTATAATACCCCTCCGCTCCGGGGCTCTTTCATCCATCAAATAAAGTATTCCCCGGTAGCCCATTCATCTCTACAACTACATTTTCTCAATCATGTCCTTCTTTTATGAACTGGATGCCTCTCGGGGCTCCTATGTATGTATGTATGTATGTATGTATGTATGTATGTATGTATTGCATTTTCCACAAAATACATCATTAGTTATCGTTGTGAAAGTTAAAGTAGATTGTTGTATAGAGACGAATATCTCCGGAAAAAGTCGCTAAACTAGAATGATGTGCTGGGAATATAACACAGTAGTTACAGTACTTATGCATCCCATAGTATTCGGACGCAAGCGCAGTAATAGCTAAATATTTTGGTGTTGATTATCCACAGAAGACTTTTGAGCGTGATTTAAACAACTCGTCTTCTTTGAGCTACTCCGCGCAACAGTGGACACACAATACGTTACATACAAGTTAGGGATTGGTTGTGAAATGCTAACGGCAACAATCGTTGTTGATATGCTTATCGGTATTCAGTCATCAGGCAATAATGTTAATACGGCAATAAATGTAAATCGTATTGACTGATTATAAATTGTATTGCACGACAGCTAGATTTGGTACCTCAAACAAAAACTACCACAAAAATCAGCATTTTTGCTGTTTTCTTCTGTCGTCCCCCCCCCCCCATCTCAAGTGTCAAGTATAGGTGATCCGCTTCTGTAAGCCAATAAAAGACTGTACCAAATAGTTTTTTTTTTTTTTTTTACAAAGAGGCGTTTATGGGAAAGAAAGCAGTAGAGAGCTAAAACACGACAAGCTCTCCTGTTTCATTTTTCTTTCAAAACCTCGTGTAAAATACGCGTGTTTTTGTGTGTTTCTTTGTTACTGTTATTAAGTTCAGTATGATATAAAATTTGTTTAAAAGTTTATTTCCAAATGCCGTTATCACAGGAGGCCCCGCGCATAAATCGGAGGGGGGGGGGGCGCCAAAATGATCCAAATTGGGCCCCGCCTTTGCTAAGGACGCTACTGCATGTGCTATACAAAACACTCTTAAAAATACATGGGTGACCAAGTGGTCTAAAGCGCTCGCCTTTACCGATCACTGCCTTCGCACATCTGTCCGCCTGAGTTCGAGTCTCAGGCTCAGACAATATGCGTATGTGATATAGCTTGCCAGAACCATGCCGTGGGTCGGTGGTTTTAACGAGCTTTTCCCGGATTCTTCTTCCACAGTTATGCTGGCCGCCATGTATAGTCTATCCTGAGCTGAAAAATGGCGTTAAACCAACAACAACATGCTCATTACTTTTGTTGTGCAAATGTGATCATTTGCATTGTTACAATAATTTAGCTCGAAATCTCGAGCCTTACCGTCTTTACCATCTAGTCACATAAATGCATAAAAGGGAGGAATCAGGATCAGAGAAATGGAGATAGGATTAAAGTATATATACCCCCTCCCCTCTGATTACATTGAAACAAGAACCTACTGAAGAAAATAAGTTCTTGTTTTCACGCAAATTATAGATCAAGTACCGATGCAAATCTCTCTCTCATGTTTTACTACATGTAGGCCTAATTTACTTCCTAAGTGTAATCTTGATTCATTTGTTATATTCCCGATCATTTTTCTAAATTTTAACTTTTAGTCTTTAACCTTAGGTGAAGAGGTTCTACTATTTTCTTGATTGTAATTTTCCTTTTTAAAATCAACATCCTAGGTTAGCAACAGATTATTGCATATAATCTACATACTGCGCTACTTGTAGGAAAAGTAGTGTGTGAGCGTGCTCGCGCACCTGCGCGTGTATTTGTGTGTGTGAGTGTGTGTGTGTGTATGTGTGCGTGTGTGTGTGTTTTAAAGCCTTGAAAATTCATGACTGATAATCTATGACCCATATATTTGTTTAATAGCCACGGAATATTCATGAGTAAGGAAATGTATGACCAATGTATTTCTTTTCAACACAGTTGCAATAAAATATCCACTGCACAATGCATCATGATTTATTCTAAGGCAAAGATCAATGACTATTATTACACGTATCAATACCAAATCAATCTTAAGCTGTAAAATTCCGTCGCATGCAATCGTTTAAAACTTCAAAACAAATTTGCGCTAAAAAATCAGTTTAATTGTCGAACATATTTTTAATAATTATTAACCACACGGAACTTCCAAGAGATTTTAAACAGTACATTGGATTATAAAACTCTAATGTCAATAAGACATATCATACGTCAGATTGAGCTTTCTTCTGTCATTCTGATACAAATCTATATAACGATTAATCTATCTCTCTCAACTGACAGGTGTCATTTCCCAATTATTGACTAATCGCTCATAAAAAAACGTTGGGCCCTTTTACTATATATTGTATCTTAGTTTTAATCTTCAGTACCTCGATTAAAGTCTTAAAACCTTTTAGTAGATAATATTTGACGATTGATTCGCAACAATAATTGCAATTAAAAGTGCTAATTAAAATTACAGAAAGAGGTTTCAAAGCAATATTATTGATGATATAATGACCAGGAAACTCCACTAGCAAATAAACATACTCTAAAGCAGTCCTGCTATTATGCTCTTTGCAATTTTAAATGTAGGTGATAAAAGTAAAACGTAAAGGGACATTTAAAAGTGTTAGTGAATATACAAAATGTTATGTTAGCTTCTGAAAGATCTAACAACTCTTCATAATGATACCATTCACTATGATTATCTCAGTAAAATTATTATGATTTTGCAACTTTGATAGTTATTACGATGGTTAAGTGAGGTATTTCTGTGTTACATTCAGTGGATGCTTAGTTTCTTGACAGTTTTGTTGGATTTCATTATTTATGTCTTCAAACTGTTGTAGTAAATTAGTATAGTCTCGACCTTTTTATTTTCTCCTTGTTTTTCTCAAGCATATGTCTTGGTTTTTATTATTTTTGTCAGTTGGTGGTAAATATTGCCGGATGTTAATTATTTCATTTGTTCTTTATCATACTGTTTTTGTCATAGATAACATTAAACTGTGTTGAATTGTTATTTAAACAAGTCTTCGGCATCTAAATTTTTGTTTCTGTTGTCATTATTTATGTTTTTGATCCGATATTTAGTAAGTTATTTAATTACCAACAACTCATCAGCTGGTAGTTTATTATTTCCTCTTTATCTATTAATATCTTTAAAATTATAATCCTCCCAAGCTTTAGGTATTGGGCTGTCAACTCGTCCCTGCATAAACTTTCTAATAGTTGCATCAGTTAATTTAATGAGTTCATCTTAATTTGTGATACGGTTATTTGAATTAAAGTCAGTGTTAATTATATCTTTCGTTGTGTAATTACTGTTTCTGATTTTATTTGAATGTGTTAAGTTAAACCGAAATCCCCTGGTCCTTTCAGAGATATTTCTTTCATCATGATCATATTATAACACGTATAACAAATACACACAAAACAGCGTGGAAAGTGCTATCCCTGGATTCTACAAGAGAATGCTTGATAATACAAAACATAAATTTTATAAATATGAATAAATAGCATTATCATATAGGTTAGAGAATTTTAATTGGTACTGTTAAGCAATTGCAACCCAGGTCCGCTGGCAAACGGCACCCATTACCTTGCCTGTAAGCACCGACCCTTATACGATCTGGACCATGCATACGTCACAGAAAAATGATGTTACACAATATATGTATCGGTGCGTAGCAGGCATACCCACATGTCAAGCTAGTAATTAATTCTCATCTGTACACAGTCATTTCAGATTCTTAATACTGAAATCAAGGCATATAGAAATAATTATATAAGATTACAAATATACACCAAAATCGAAAGCAAAGTGCTATCCCTGGAATCTACAGGAGAATGCTTGATAATAAATACAGAATATTTATAAATACGAATAAATAGCATTATCATACAGTGTATGTGTGTGAGTGTGTTGGATTTTTAGCGTAGCTTTAAAAAAAATTTCAGTCATATTGCTAAGATGTCTGCAGCGTGGTAGTTTATAGCGATGTTTAGCACCGTGGCATCATACCGCAACACGTAGCATGATGTCCCACCAAGTCACATTATACTCACGCCAGGCCAACCAATTCTAACGCTAACATCTTAATGCTGAGCGCCAAATGAGGCAGCTGCTAGTACCATTTTTACGTCTTTGGTTCAGTTCGGCCAGGCTTGAACCCGAAACTTCCCGCACTCGAGGCGGACGCTCTAACCACTTAGCCACCGGAGCGGTCCATTATCATACAGGTTAGAGAATTTTGATTCTTGCTCAACGGAGATTAGAATTCGGATACAGATGAGAATTAATTACTAGATCGACATGTGGGTGTGTCTGCTACGTAAGGACGCCTATATCACCGATTCTATAACATCAATTTTCTTCTTGTGTGCTTCGTCCAGATGGTATAGGGGTCGGTGAAAGGCGATGTGTGGCGCTTACCCGGGCATTCTGGTTTCGAATCTCCGCAAAGTAACCGATATATATATATATATATATATATATATATATATATATATATATATATATACTATATATATATATATATATATATATATACTGATACGTGTAGGCTCGTACAAAAATAACAAGAGAAAAGAGTGAAGCCAACAAGCTTTGTAAAGTTTAACAAAATAATTTTTTCCCTAGAAAACAGTGTAAAAATTGGAAATAGGACTTACGGTTTGTGAACATAATCCAAAAATTTAATCCTAAGATTGAAAAATACAAGTCCTATCACTAAACAGTTCTAACAGAATCCGGGTTCGAATCTCGATGAAATTCCAACATGGAGGCGATGACGTCAGATGATGTCTGTACTGATGGTAACAAATCCTCAAATGAATCACAGTTTATAATGTTTCCGTATAGAATTCCAGAATAAATTTCCACTGAACTTCTTTGTCTCAGAACTTTTATAATAAAAGTACACTTGTTTAGTTTTCTAGAGAATAAATTATTACATAAAAAAAAATAGAAATAACTTCAGAATAAGCAGGCGTCAACAATATAAAACACCCTGTACCCTCAAGGTGTCAAGAATACAAATGACTAAATCTACTAGAGAGCGTCTGTTTAAAGCCGCGATTTTAGATGATGTGGTGCTTCACGTGATGGGCTACGTGATTTACTAATTTGAACAGCGCAATAATAAAATGCCATTTATCACGTATGCAAGAATAGCCCTCTCTAAGAATCAATTTCTCACACTGAAAATATATATGAAAAAAACAACAGAAAGACTGTTTACAGTCCAGCCAATCGTTATCACTCGATGTTTACAAAATCTATGAACCAAAGTGAGCTAAAAATAATGCTAATGTAATAGCTTTTGCTTTCTATACAAACTGAATTTACTGAAAAAATTATCGAATCCCGTCAAAATAATCATTACAATAAAATGTAATGAAACAAAATTAAAATAAAAAAGAATTTTAAAACTAA